>MU192803.1:0-25613 GCA_016904865.1 Pissodes strobi | reverse complement strand
AAAAAAAACGGTACCTAAAAAAAACTAAAACCGACGGGATTTGAACCCGGGTCGCCGTAGTGAAGGCTAACCATGCAGACCCCTAGATCGTCTGCTGACTTACAAACACCTGGTTGCATCGCGAAGACATGGCTAACCTCACGTAACTAGCCAATCACGCACCTCTCATTCACAAGTGCACTAGTATCGCGGGCGAGCCGGGTTTCATTCCCGTCAGCGACGAAACTGTTTTTTTCAAGTTATGTTTGTAAAAAGTTTTATTTCTTAATTTTGGGCATGCGTGGGTTAGTTTTGGTTAATTATTGTTGGCGGCGCCCTCGTAGCGAGCGGAGGCCAATGGCTGAAATGAAATAATAGTCAACATTTCATAAGAATCATATGATACGCAGGCGCGAATTTTTGCAATCTGGTACCTAGACGCTTGTCTAACCAGTAACCTTGGGCTCGTCAGTGGCAACGTCACAGTTCTAGTGCAGCGTTGTCAAATTGGAAACTTTTGATCCATGGTATACCTTTTGTTTCTTAATCAGTCTATCTTTTGTTAATTCTTTCGGTTATGCTTTTGTTTCTAAATCAAGAAGCGCATGAGAATTTATATACAGAAACTAGAGGCAACTTGGCAATCACGAGGAAAGCGATGACTGCTCCACCTAAGCCTAGACGAATGACAAGAAAATAAGTATAAGAAGGTACGTGAAATAAAAAAAAAAGATAAAGAACAGTGGATAAATAGAATAGTCTGGGTACTATAGCACCTAAATCCCAATCCCGCCCGTCAATAGTGTCAATGTTGTTTACATTTTTGGACTTTAGGCATTGGCATGAGACTTTTTGAGCATATGAGGAATGTGATATCGTGGCTCGGGGGTATGGCTTTCGCTTAGAATGTCAAGGTTATCCTGATCAAAGCCCCATTCAAGACTTTTTTATTTATTATTTCTGGATTACTTTCTTTTTTGGTTAGCCTTGGGTTAGCACTTGGTTAATTTCATGGTCTTGAGCATCGGAGCGAGCGAAGCGAGCGGAGGGCCATGCAAAGCCATAATAATACCTCGGCTGACGGATCGCAACTTGTTATTTAGCCTCTCTTAAATCTTAGCAACATCGTATTAAATGTCAAACTATTGACGGGTGGGGTTCACGGTCACTTTACTAGGGACAGGGTGGGTTGAGAATTACGTGCTAGTGTCATGAGTGGCTCGCGACAGTAATTGTTTTGGCTGCCATCAAGGTAAAAGCACGGCACATATAACAACCAGCATATATATGACAACCAGCAATATTACTCGACCTGTCAGGCGAAAAATTAAATTTGACCTTACTAATGTCAGTTGGGTAGGAAAAGTCAGGGCTGGATTTGAAATATATATAAATATGATTTTCCTTTAACAGAGCCGCAATATGTATACCTTGTTGTATGAGCAGGAAATCTAAAGAAATTCTTCTTGGAAGATTATCTGTGGTTTGTACAAGTTCTTATTGCTTAAACACCATGGCTTTTTGCATTACACAATGTCATAAACAACGTTCGTCTCTCACAATGTCAATTATTTGACAAATACACGCCTATGGTTTTGATTTAACTCCAATAGCGATAAAATAAACCGCCGCTGGCGCAGTTTGATGGATTTCCTAACTAGGAATATCTTGCGCGTGGACTTGCGCAGATGCGAAAAAAGAAGAAGTGATATTGCTGGTTGTTATATGTGCGGTGGTAAAAGCGTCTCCAGCACCATCTAGTGTAGGTGGCGTTGACGAGCAAATTCCATTCGATATCTTCTCAATTGTAGCATGAGCCGCATTTTAAGATCTTTTACAGGCGTAGCCGACTATATCAAAATTGGCTTCTCCTATTGGTCGATCCGCATGACCCTCCGCTTGCTTCGGTCGCTAAGGGGGCTCAAGAAAAGGAAACTAACCAGGTGCTAACCCATTCTAACCCAAGACATACCCAAAATCAAGAAAAAAAGGTGTATAGAAACATAATCTTTAAAAAAAATAAAAGAAAGGCAACGGGGTTCGAACCCATGTTTTCCAGGTGAGACCCAACGATCTAAACCTCTACATCACGAGAGCTCTTGCGAGAAATTGATTGCATCCCGAAGACATATTGTAATACGAGATGGATCGACCAATAGGAGGTGCCGATTTTGATATAGTCGGCTGCGCCTGTAAAGGATCTCTAAACGCGCATGAGTCGTCGTGGTCTAGAGGTTTTAATGGTTAGGTCTCAATTTAGCGACCATCGGCGCGGCCCGGGTTCAAACCCCGTTGCTTGTTTTTATTGTTTTACGGTTGTTTCTAAGCAGACTTTTCTCTTGATTTTAGGTATGTCTTTGGTTAGTTTTGCATAGCAAACAGTTTTTTCCTTGATTTTGAATATGTCTTGAGTTGCGTTTGTGTTAGCACCTGGTTAGTTTCCTTTTTTTGAGCCCCCGTAGCGAGCGGAGGGCCATGCGAAGAGTGAAATATTACGTATTGTAATATATATACAGCAGCTTGCATGTGTTTCCAGGAATATATTCATACAGAATCCCCCTTCTTTGAATGAATTTGACGTCTGTATCCGCATTTCTAACATTCGACCTTGACGGCAGCCAAAACAATTACTGTCGCGAGACTCTAGTGTCTGGGTACACCGGAATGGATTTCATGATTTTATTGGCATTTCCTCCTTAATATTCCTATGATTGACATATTGCGACACTTCACGCATTTATATCATATGATTCCTATGAAACGTTGACTATTATTTCGCTTCACTCATGGCCCTCCGCTCGCTTTGCTTGCTCCGGGGCACAACCGAATGAAACTAACCCAATTCTAGGCCAAACTAACCCAAATTTAAAAAAATTAACAAACCTAACCTAAAAATATATAAAAACTTCTGTCGGTGCTGATAGGATATCGAACCCGCGCCGTCGTCGTATCACGAGATTCACAAGCACAGCCATCTAATCACTAGACTACCTGGCTCTGAAACTGAAAGCAATTGACCAAAAATTTAAAGCCTTGCGTGCCAAGAACTTTACATGCATTAGGCATGCCCATGCGTGAAGTGTCGCAATATGACAATGAAACTTGGATTATTCCTTGTGTAAGCAATGAAATCCATTTCGGTGCACCTAGACGTTTATGGATTATATCATTATTCCCCTTGACTTATGAAGATGCAATATCAATCTGGAATACAGAGTGTGATTTAGCCGCTCGTACCTGTTCACCTATAATAAATATATATATGCTACCGGAAAACGCGGAACACAAAAAAGTCGCACTCAAATAACCAGTCCTAACATTACGGGAATATAACATTATTGTTTATGCTTATAAAGATAATGATATAAGATTCGTCGCCTTTGATATGGTAAGCCGGGTAAGCCCTGTTTTAGCATTCGGCAACAATGTCAAAAGGCTTTAGTGATTTACAATTGCGGGATTAACATCAGCTTTTTTCAAAATCATATTAAGGATTTGCGGCAAAGTTGCACATTTATATTGTATAACACAATCGTAATTTGGACCTCTCCTCTACTACAACATATAAAATAGTCTCCTTCGCCAGTAATGTATATTTATCCATGAATGAGGCATTATTTATTAATGACCTAACACCTAACCATCACTGTAGTTGGTATAGAATATAGAGGTACCTATATGCAATTAAGATTAATATAATAGGTACGTCTCTGGGTACGTGGGTACCGATACACATATGTTCTATGAATGATTCACCGTTATAATACTTATAAATAAATATGCAGCGGCATGATAAACGGTGATATCATTTCTATTTAAGGCCAAGCAAGCTTCAGCACATACTAAAGAACTTTTTGAAAACAGAATAGGTTTTTTTTTGTTCTTTTTTCAAACGTTCGAAATCCAAAATTTAAATGTTCGATTAGTATTTACTTTTTTCATCTCAAAAATTTAGCGGTTTCACACACGTTTATATAGGAATATTTTCTCTACAAATATGACAAGAAATTACATTCTGAAATTTTGGACAGTACTCTATATATTTAAAAATCTGTTTTCAAAACACAGACAAGGATATGTAGGTATATACCTATGGAAATATTAACCATGCATTCAAGCATCGTTTTTGTTTATAAAGACAATGCTTCATCTTCTACTGTCTTCTGCAAGTAAAAAAAATGCAAAATACCTATTACACATATAACAGATGTGCATAATTATAATATAGGAGCGAGGGACAAATTACAATAGCACCTCGAGGCTAGGGATAGGCAGAACCACTATGGAAATAAACTCTTTAATGTATTGGGTGATTGGTAAACAACTCAATATCAGAGTATTTCAAATCAAAATAACGCTTTCCATACTAAAGCAGTTTCTAAAGTGTGATATAATTTATCCGAAGAGCACCATTTTGTTAACTAGTGCTCTGCTTAACCTAAATCTAGTTTTGAATTTTACTTAGAAATATTTTAACACCCAGTGTGTATCGTATTTTAACTTGCAAGTCCTCTGATCTGACATGCATTATAACTATTAGATTTGAATTTAATGGCTTTATTCGACACTAATCATTAGTCATTTGATCATGTTAATCTGAACCGAATTACCTAACCAATCTAGGCAGTCAGGATTATTAGGCTCTAATGAAATAGGAGACATTCTTTAAAAATAAATACAAATAATTAAGATACTAGCAAATATTCATTAAATTTTAATCACTTACTTTGCATTCATTATATTAGTTACCGAACATAAGTCAAGGAAATAAAACATATTCAGCCAAGTAAATCAATTTGTATTTGGTAAAAAAAGGTCAACAAAAGTGTTTACTTCGTATCAAAAAAATGGTAAGTAAAAAAATCATTCTAATATTCTTCAGCACCCTCGCCTTCACCTTCTCCAGAGTCCATGCCTACTTCTTCGTAGTCCTTCTCCAAAGCAGCCAAATCTTCACGGGCTTCGGAGAATTCACCTTCTTCCATACCTTCTCCAACGTACCAATGTACAAAGGCACGTTTGGCGTACATAAGATCGAATTTGTGATCCAATCTAGCCCAAGCTTCGGCGATGGCAGTGGTGTTGGACAACATGCACACGGCACGCTGTACCTTAGCCAAATCACCACCGGGAACAACAGTGGGAGGTTGGTAGTTGATGCCAACTTTGAATCCGGTAGGACACCAGTCTACAAACTGGATGGTACGTTTGGTTTTGATGGTAGCGATGGCAGCATTTACATCCTTGGGGACGACGTCTCCTCTGTATAACATACAACAGGCCATGTACTTTCCGTGACGAGGATCACATTTCACCATCTGGTTGGCCGGTTCGAAGCAGGCATTCGTAATTTCAGCTACAGAAAGTTGCTCATGGTAAGCCTTTTCTGCAGAGATGACTGGAGCATATGTGACCAAGGGGAAGTGGATACGAGGGTATGGAACCAAGTTAGTTTGGAATTCAGTCAGGTCAACATTGAGAGCACCATCGAACCTCAAAGAGGCAGTGATGGAGGACACGATTTGACCAATCAATCTGTTCAAGTTTGTGTATGAAGGGCGCTCAATGTCCAAGTTACGTCGGCAGATGTCATAGATAGCTTCATTGTCGACCATAAAAGCACAGTCGGAGTGTTCCAAGGTAGTATGAGTGGTCAAAATGGAGTTGTAGGGCTCAACTACAGCAGTGGAAACTTGTGGAGCTGGGTAGATGGCAAATTCAAGCTTAGATTTCTTTCCATAGTCGACAGACAAACGTTCCATCAACAGCGAAGTGAAGCCGGATCCGGTACCTCCACCGAAAGAGTGGAAGATGAGGAAACCTTGCAAACCGGTACATTGGTCAGCCAATTTCCTGACCCTGTCCAAAACCAAATCAACGATTTCCTTGCCAATGGTGTAGTGGCCTCGAGCGTAGTTGTTCGCAGCATCTTCTTTACCGGTGATCAGCTGTTCAGGGTGGAACAACTGTCTGTATGTGCCAGTCCTTACTTCATCTACCACAGTGGGTTCCAAGTCCACAAACACTGCCCTGGGAACGTGCTTACCAGCACCAGTTTCACTGAAGAAGGTGTTGAAACTGTCATCTCCACTTCCGACAGTTTTGTCAGATGGCATTTGACCGTCGGGTTGGATGCCATGTTCCAGGCAGTAGAGTTCCCAGCAGGCATTACCAATCTGGACTCCGGCTTGGCCAACATGTACTGAGATACATTCACGCTGTAACAAAACAAACAAGTGTTACCATTCACATCAAAATAATTAATTTTTGTTCAAGTTAGAGCATGTTATACTAATACAACTGATAAAATAATAATCAAAAGAATAAAAAAACAATTTATTGATTGTAAAACACAAAAAAAATTAATTAATTTTTGGTTCTTTGGATTATTCGCATTGGTTGCAGCACTAGAGAGAGCGAAGGGCCATGTGTAAAGCAAAATATTTGACAAAAACATACATAATAATAATAATAATAAACATTCTTTATTGCCAACAAAATCACAAGGGGTGACAAAGCAACGTCAGACAAGGTGATAGAAACTATCATTAAGTATAAATTCTTACTTTCAAATTAGATAAATTACAATATCATGCTGTTTGAACTTAAAAAATACAAGTTATGTTATGAAAAATAAATTTCAAGAGTCCTTTAACATTACAATCACTGTAATATCTAATGATGATAATAGTCTATAAAATTAAAATTATTAAAACTGATGTAGGATGTAGATTAAAATTATTTAAAATTATAAAGCTTATAAGGTTAAAAAAATATCATATAAATATTATAAAACTTATAAAGATAAAGGTAAATTTGGACACCACAGATTAAAAAAGTTAACACTATACTCCCAAAGTTTAAAACATATTATACTAAAAGTTAAAACAAGTCTGGGTTAGGACAGAAAATTAAAAGAATAAAAACATCTAGTTTTAGCATACAACACAACAGATTTTCTAAAAATATTTACATAGAAGTGAATAGCGTGTTCCACTCGTAAAATTAAAATCAGTGTGCAAAAAGCTGAAGGCGTCCCTTTTCGACTCGACAGATGAGAGAATGAAATACCTAAGCAATGTTCACGTCAATTAGATGTGTTAGCTTACATACATTTTTGAAAAGTTGAAACGAAATTATGAAATTTATAAGGGCTTATGTCAATCTATAAATCCAACTTTAATGGGACCATAGTCGATTTGAGTCAGGACCAAAACACAACAAAGACATCTCTTTCTACCCAAATATCTCTTAGTTAATATCTGCACCCACAAATTGATATTCAGGTGTGTATTGCCTATATTTACTCGGGCCTTTGTGAAGTAGTGCTGCAAATTTGTGGGGCTCCTCCGATTTTTTTTTACTTAAACTATACTATAGGACACCCCCTTTTGAGTGAAAAAAAGATAATTTGCAAAATCAGAGATTCTTATATGTTATGAGCCCCATTTTAAGTTCAAAACATTTTTTAGATTAACAATATAAAACGACCGACAAAAAATGGGCTAATCATATCAACGATTGATTGGCCAACGCCCCAAAAAACAAATGTGTTGAACTGAAATTAAATTATTAATTATTGCATTAAAGCAATCTGCAAAGCTATTATAAAACAAGGCTAGATAAAATCAAAAAGACGGTACAAATTAATTACGATTACTATAAAAAAAAAAACCGTTACTTATTTCCATTTAGATCGATCCGCGTCCCCTTCCTACTAATATATCGATTAATGAATCACGTTCATAAAATGCTTGAAATTATCGTTTCAAAATCATCAAAATGCAATTTTAAGACAATTTAATCGACTCACTACATGAAATAACGATAAATTCGTATTAAATGATTTTTTAATGCCGGTCGGTTAAAATGGCCTACACACACGGGCGTAGCCACGTTGGCCGTAAACTTTCTTCTTGAAATTCTCGGCGTTTAACTTGCAAACTAACCCAAAAAACATGATCGAAATATCCCCTAATAATAAACGCATCAATTACTCACCATTTTGTTCAATTTATCTTACAAACGCAGCACAGAAACACAAAAAATATATTATAACGGGAGCAAACGTTCAGATGAGCTAGTTATGAAGCCTACCAAACGAACTTGAGAAATTGAGCAGAAATTTTAGATCGGCGCGTATTTATACTAGCGCATAGGGACAAGGCGTCATAAAAGCGTGTTTCCGCTGCGGTTCCGTGGGTTGATAAGCGGGAAATTCGAATAAGAATGTCATCGTTATTGCATGATGATTAGTTATAATGCTTAAAATTAACGTAAGTAGGTATTCAGGATTTGATTGACAATGATTCCCTAATCCCTACCCTACTTAAACTGCACCCTCTTTTCATTTATCATTTATTATAACCTTTGTTTATATTATAAAGACAATGTATAACGTATACGATGCCTTAATTGCTGAATTGTTATCCGAGACAAACGTCAAACCTTTCGATCCGCGTCTACCTACACGAATTTTGCGCACTCACGCATGCGTGCGTATATTATCGTATATTTTTCAGTTTTTTTTTCTTGATTTTGGGCATTGCCTCGGGTTAGTTTTGTTTGGTTGCACCCCCGGAGCGAGCGAAGCGAGCGGAGGTCCATCCGTGAAGCGAAATAACTGAAATACTTGTGCCATATACGCAGGTTCGCAGGTCGAAAATTTGGTCTAGGTAGACGTGAGTTGAACTATTAAAACCCTTTAAGCAGATATTTGCTCGCTACGCTCGCTTCGGGGTTGGCAACTAACCGACACAACCCATGATACAAAGAGTTATTCTTTGTATCATGGATACAACCCAAGCAAGCAAACGTTTCGGCTTCAAATATTAGAATACTTTATGCAACATAAAAATGCTTGAACTTACGGATGAAGCTTGGCAACATCGCTATAACTTTAATCAAGGGATACATATCACCGCATATTCCTTGTTTTTATTGGTCGACACGAATCACATGAGAATACCGTAATTGGAACTGCAATTTTTCCGTCGTTTCCTGATGAGTTTTAAGTTAAAATACTGCCTTTAATGAGGAGTTGACATAAATCTTCGTCAGATGAGGTGTACAACACTACTTATTGCATATCACACGTAGCCCAAAAACGTGGAATGCAGGGTAATATTTATCTCTTCTCTTCTGGGTCCCGCCGTTTCAGTGTTGCCGTTGCCGATAGCATGAAATGAAATTATGTGATGACTAAGCCAACAGCCAACATTATCCGATTTTGATGTAAATTATGTTAAAACTTGAAGATGGCGGGGCAAGCAAAATGCATCCCTTTTGATTCGCCATTGATACTCATGTAATCGTCAATTTTTCTATCAGAATGCTGGCAAAATGATGTTAAAACCCAGGCACGGATGGGACCCTACTCACTGGCCCGGGAAAGTTACCTTAAGAGGCCCCCCCACCCTATGTGGGGGGACTTGATGTCAATGGTATTTTCTATTAAATATTTGTTACCATAATAATTTGAATGATGCATTTATAATTTAAATGATGAACATCTATTTTATTTTTTGAGTTACGCCTTTTTAATATTTACATTAAAAAAAAACATACCGCATATGTATTAAAATAAATACAGCACTAAGTAAATGAAAGTAAAACTAAACTAATTAAATTAAAGAACATGTTTATAGATATTGACCTACCTATAAATTCATCTAAAGTCTAATTATGTTTTATAAAGTCTAATATGTATATTATGTAGAATCTAATATAAAATTGACCTTTTTAATAAGTTACTAGTAGCAGCGAGAACATCGATAACCTTTTGATTATCCACAGGATTTAACAAGGATTTTTATTTTGAATAAAAAAATAAAAAAACTAATAAAGTTTTGCACCTGGCAGGGATTGAACTTTCTACTTTGAAAATGCGAGGCCCTTATCCTACCACCACCATATTCATAACATTCTGCAGCATAAAATAATACACATGCCGAAATTATGTTTTGAAAGGAGCCAGCCAATTATTTGTACCACTAAATTATTTTAATAATTGCCACTGAGCTGATAGGGTTGCCAACCTTCCCCATTTAGCCTCATGCCCTAAAACAAATCTGTAAAATCTCACGCTTTATAACAATTTTGAATTTGACTATATAAGGAAAAATAATTAGAATTTTTTCCCCAAGCAAAAAATTAAATTGAATTTAAATTAATAGTATAATAAATTTGACAACAACGTCGCAGGCTGTAGCTTCAATGAATCGATGCCGTTTCGCCCGTGTCCCGTGCGCATATATTTTATTCTTAAGGATCATAACGAGTTCTACCTCCTGGCAAGTCCTGGGCTTGCGCGGGCATCCTAAACACATTTCTGACAAATAGATGTCTCTATGGTCCAGAGAGTTGCTTTCAGTGGGCCTCGTGGCTCAGTGGTTAGACGCTGTGTTTCTGATACGGCGACCCGGGTTCGATTCCCGTGGCTGCTTTTTTTTAAGGTTTTGTTTGTAAAACCTTTTTTTTCTTGATTTTGGGCATGCCTTGGGTTAGTTTCGTCTGGTTGCGCCCCGGAGCGAGCGCAGCAAACGGAGGCCATTGCATGAAGTGGAAAAAAAATACAAATGTAAAGGTATACATTGTGATGCGCGCGTAGCCCAGGACTCGTCAAGCGGTAGGACTCATTAGGATCCTTAAGAATAAAATATATGAGCCCCGTGCGCCACGCGACTTTGGATTCCCGGGAATCACTGAGATCGAGATTCGAGCGGTAGCGACAGATATTATTTTGACTTGCCTCAGGGTATTTCATTTTTACAAGTTGACAACCCTAGCACCCAGTCACTTCGCTCTTCACTTATCGTAAGAAAATATGTTATTTACTTACACCTTGAATAAATAAGAAGTATCTACTGTATACCCCTATTTATTTAGTACACACACTGCACTTAATTTTTTAATAATCGTGTTATGTTATTTCGTATAGAATAGAAATATTCGGTAATTCGGATCGTTTCTTTTGGATCCACTATCCATATATTAACCTAAACTTACAAAGACACAGACTGACACAGATACACAGTATGACAGTAATGACAAACTCGTTAAGCGGAACTGCTGCGTTGCCAGTTGCAATTGTTTTGTTCTTTGCTACATTTAATACCAGGTTTCTAACTTACCTATATTATATACTTTTTTATTTAAAATTGGATTTATGTGGGATAGATTAAGATTGAGTTAGATTTCCCCCAAGTGGTAGAGTAATAATTATAGACCGAGAGCCAAGAATCAAGAGGCCTCAACAAGCTTTATTAACACGCGGTATATACTTTATAGGCCTGTGGCCCATCTGCAGTTTGTAGCAGTGGGGGCCCCATGGTATCCCACAGTAAGAGGCCCCTCGGGAAATTTCCCGTTCTCCCAGCCCTCCATCCGCCGCTGTTAAAACCTGATAATTATTATGTGACAATCGGCAACACCGCGCCGTTCTATAAAATCTTAACACAAACGCGTTGCCAGATTTACCGTATTTGAGTTAGATCTACCGGTGTGATCAAGGGTTTAGCTAACGCTCTTTGGATATGTAGGTATTATTTTGCAAAAATGTAGGCTATAAGGCTATAGATAAAACACTTTAAAAAAGTAGCTCTATGATACTGTCGGTGATTAAAGATTTAGATTAAAAGGCCCATCTTTTGGGAATATTACCAAGAAGATCGCACCAATATGGTATTTATGTTCTTTGCAAAGTTACCAAGAGATAGATATATTGGACTAGACTAGAATGTTGTAACATCCGACGCGACGCGTCGCAACGTCCATTTTTTTAACATTTGTTTGTCCACGGCCTGACGTAAAAATACGTTGGTTCTTAAAGCGATGCCACACATTCACCGTTAACGTGATGCAATGGCGCTGGCGCATAATGCCATATGTGTAAAAAACGACAAAAACATAGAATTCAGGCAACGTTGCCAAACCTCTTGGCTCTTGAGCAAAATGAAAGCAAATTTTGATTAATTGTAGTGAGATAAGAATATAAGATTACTCTCTTATCAAACATTTATCTGTATAGATCCTTTTCATAATAAACTAAAGCCTACTTCACGCACCGCTACTAGTGACTAGTGGTAACGAAGGATCTCGTTATTACGTCATACCTATGTAAAATCAGAGTGGTGTACATCCCAAAGATGGGACGTAGGGAATCAACACCTAACTCATGTAGACCAATAAGTCTGACCTCCTTTCTGTTGAAATGCATGGAAAAGATTCTCGACATGCGCATTAGAACGGGTGCACTTGGTGAGTATCCACTAAATGCTCACCAATCTGCGTATCAGATCGGCAAATCTACAGAACTAGCACTAAATAACCTTGTCGGGAACATAACACAAGCGTTAGAAAGTAAGACTATCGCGATGGATGTGTTCTTAGACATTGAAGGAGCTTTCAATAATGCATTACCAAATTCCTTATAAACACAGCATTAGCTGAAAGAGGGGTTGAACCACAAATAAGGAACTGAATCGGAAGTGTGTTAAATTGCAGAGAAAGCACAATAACCCTACAGGGGGAGAGCTACAGATTCAGGGCTGTTAGGGGATGTCCGCAGGGCGGGGTTCTGTCGCCCTTTCTATGGTCTCTCCTGATGGATGGTCTGTTGGCGGTCCTGTTACTGTGGAATGTGGAGGTGCAGGCACACGCGGATGATCTAGTAATACTGATTAAAAGCAACTCGCAAAAAACTCTCTCATAGGATCTGCAAGAGGTGCTAACCGTGGTCTATGACTGGTGTGTAAGGCAACAACTATCTGTGAACCCACACAAAACAGTTATAGAGTACCGTTCACAAGGAAGAAAAGGCTGGAAGACCTAAGACCACCCACACTCAAAGGAGAAACTATCCCATTTGCGAATACAGTGAAGTATCTGGGAATTACCTCAGATACAACAATAAACTCTTGAATGCGCATTTGGATAAAATTGCCGCAAGGGCGAAACTGTCACTATGGACCTGCAGACGCATTATTGTGGCAAAACATGGGCATACATCCCAAACAAATGCACTGGCTCTATATTGCGGTCATAAGACCAATGATAACAAATGGGGCAGTAGATTGGTACTCTAAGAGCTTACAGAGCTCCGCGAGAATCAAATTATCAACCTTACAAAGACAAACGTGTCTGGCAATAAGTGCCGCCTTCGGCACTAGACCCACGGCAGCGCTTGAGTGTCTTCTAAATCTGCCACCTCTCCAAATAGTACTGGAGAAGGAGGCTAGATGAGCGACGTATAGATTGACACAGACGGTGATCCACAATCCGCAGGCGATCATCATGATGTCCAACAGGCTGAAAAATGCCAATGAGCAGGACAGTGTGTTGGATCTACCATCAGATGTTATGCCTACCAAAACTACCTATTACCATGCGTAGGACGTCCTCCTACCAGAGAGGGACAAGTGAGGAAAAGACTCGAAACATCTGCTAAGAATATCAGAGAATAGTTGGCTCACAGACTGCTCCAAGACCAATGATGGTACAGGAGCCGCTGCATGGATTAAACATGGTAAGGTTGAGCTTAAGTGGTCCCTAGGCAAACATGCACCCATTTTTCAGGCTGAAGTTAAGGCCACTGGTATGACTGCACAGTGGCTCATCGATAGAAAGGCACTTAAGTCAATCAAAATTTTCTCGGACAGCAGCAGCATTAAAAGCTCTTGAACTACTCACCAAACTAGGTAGAGAAAATAAATTTACACTGATCTGGATACCTGGACATACAGGATATGAAGGCAACGAGAAAGCTGATGCTCTTGCGAAGCAGGCGACCGCAACGGCCTTTATAGGACCAGAACCAATACTGGGAATAGCTTATAACATAGCTAAAGAAGCCATCTCCAGGTGAACACAAAAGCAATTTGTAGACAAATGGAGGGAGTTGCCAGGACTAACTCATTCAGAGATGATGCTGATAATATACAACAGGAGAGGTGGTGTGGTACGGGATCTGACTGGTCAGAGACGTTGCACTGCTTCTGATTTGAATGTCGATTCATTGAACAACTTTTTCACTTCGATCGCGCCAAACATAAACGTCGATATTTCATCTTCATCTGCCAGTGGCCCCTTCCGATGTATGGGTGCCTGCAATGCAGCATCATTTTTCTTTAGTCCCACTGACCTGGGGGGAATTAAGGAAGAATTACTTTCTATAAAAAACAGAATTGCGTCGGAATGGGATGAAATTTCAGTGAAAGTGTTAGCGTCAGTTCCAGATACGGCTTTAGCCTTTCTGACAGAAGCCATAAATCGATCCTTTTGTGCTGGTATATTTCCTGACCGCTTAAAGTTGGGCAAGGTGATTCCTATTTACAAGGGTGGAGATTTGGGATCGCTTTCTAATTTTCAGCCGATTTGTCTGCTCCCCACAGTCTCAAAGATAGTTGAGAGACTGGTAAAGTTCCGAATGCTCAAATTCCTTGAAAGGCACAACATTCTATCCCCAGATCAGTTTGGCTTTCAGAATGCAAGAGGCACAAATGACGTAGTATCCTCTTCCCTTCGGGAGCTTCACTTGTGGTTGGATGGTGGAGATGTGGCTGCAGCAGTCTTCTGTGATCTTACGAAGGCTTTCGATTGTGTTGATCACGGAATACTGTTGCGAAAGCTTGAGTATTATGGGTTCCGAGTGAGAATCCTACTTATCGGGGAGGAAACAATCGGTAGTGTTCCAGGGTAATACATCCAGGGTACATCCAATATTTTCTGGTGTGCCACAGGGCTCTGTATTGGGGCCTCTGTTATTCCTGATTTATGTCAATGACCTTCCTAATATCGGCATATTGGGAAAATTTACCATGTTCGCCGATGACATCACAATTTTATGGCACAATAATTCAGCAGATGATTTTTATGGAGATATATGCCCTGATATGGAAATTCTTGAGGTGTAAGAGCAACGGTTTAAAGCTGAATGTGGGAAAGACTAACATCGTGTCTTTTAAATGTACCCTCCCAGTTTGCACCCTGAGCTCAGGGCCTCTTGAAGTTCAGGGGGTGCATAAGTTCTTGGGGTTGATATTGATGGAAACCTCAAATTGTCCTCTCGCATATTGGAAACCTCTAAGCGAGTCGCACTTGGCTGCTACGCAGTGAGAATCGTGGCTTATGAGTTGGGTGAAGAAATAGCCATGGAGAGGGGTTTATTTTGCTTTGGTCGAGGCTCACCTCGAGACACCAGTAAACTCGGTGCTATACACAAGGGTTGGGTAGGGCATATTACAACATGTCTGAATTTTGGACTGATAACTGGAGCTGTGATTTTTAATTTTTATTTGTTCCACAGGTTTTTAATCATTTGTTGGTTTTAATTGTCTGTTTGTAATTTTATATAACGTGTAATAATCACCGATCTACGGTGGTAATAATACACCAAGAAAAAAAAAAAAAAATGGATTACCAAGGGTATTAGGATCTCTGCAAGGAATCTCAGGTCATTGCATTATATTCGAATTTTTTTTATACATGACCATCTTTTTCTTCATTATTTTAACAAATATAGAGCAGTATAATATATATAGAGCAACCATTATGAGTGCCAAGCAAATTTACTTCAAAAAAAGGTTGAGTGATTCAAATAATATCCAGAGGGAGGCTTGGAGGATAGACAACAGTTGTACTAATGTAGACAATATCATTGAACCTAATAAACTGAATTACTTTTACTGTACAGTGGGTAGAGACTCATTCATTCTTTTTTCTACCTGTCAATATTGCAAAGCTTAAATATACTCTGAGGGATATAAGGAAGAATTCTTCTGGATATGGTGCGGGATAACTATAAAGTATTTTTTGAGTTTGTCTGATACAGCACTGGAGGTTTTAGTGGATGCCATTAATCACTCCTTTAATACAGGTATATTCCCTGATTGCCATAAAATAGCTAGAATTATTCCTTTGTTTAAAGGGGGTGATCCAGAATCTCCTTCTATCTATAGAAGGGAACCATTGGATCTGAGCCAAAGACATTTAAACGCAATATCTTTGATCTGAGTACTTTGGCTTTCAGAGTGGTAAAGGGTAAATGGACATCAGATGTCATTTTTCAATTTCTTGAGTGCCTCTTTCTCGGTTTAAACAATGGGGAGATGGCTGCAGCAGTTTTCTGTGATTTGACGAAATCATTTAATTGTGTTGATCACGGAATACTGCTGTGGAAACTAAACAGGTATAGGTTCAGAGGTGAAACTCTTGAATGGTTTGAGACCTATTTAGAGCCTAGGAAGCAGAGTGTTTCATTGGATGGTATCTTATCAAATGAGCAATCAGTATCTCATGGTGTTCCCCAAGGATCAGTGTTAGGTCCAATTTTGTTCTTAATTTACATAAATGCTATGGCAAGGCTCAATATCTCTCAAGTTTGTTCAATTTGCAGATGATGGAACAGTTTTATGGCATGCCGCAAATGTTACAGTTCTAAATGCCCAAGTTAATAGGGATATTGTTGAAATTAAAGGATGGTGTGACTGTCACAAATTAAATTTAAATGTTTCAAAAACCAGTGTCATGAACTGCCAAATAAATAACGTTTATTTGGATAATAAAATTCTAAATAATAAATTTTTGGGATTATGCATAGACAACAGATTAAAATTTGAAAGTCATGTTAGAACTTTATGTAACAAGTTGGCATCAAACTGTTATGCTCTTAAAGTTGTAGCAAGGGTGGTTGATTTTGGTATTGCTGGAAATGCTTACTTTTCATTAATATAGTCACACCTAAGATATGGTTTGTGTTTCTGGGGTGCATGTACTAAGCATCTATTTAATAGTGTTTTTATTTTGCAAAAGAGGGCGATCAGATGTCTTTGCAATATCAGTATTAGAGACTCATGCAAAGAGCTTTTTATTAGTCACAAAATCCTTACTCTCCCTACCCTGTTTATATTGGAATCAGTCTGCCTAATTCATAAAAAATATAGGGAAGTCAATTCAACAAGCCGACATGAATACAGCAACAGACGGGCTAATGATGTGCTCTTGCCTATACCGGCACGTTCATTGGTAAAAAGGTCATTTGTATTTGATAGCAATAAGAAGTTATTTAATAATCTTCCAGCAGATATGAAACAGATTGAAAATGAAAGGTTCTTCTGGAAAAAAGTTAAAAGATTGCTAGTTGCAAGGGGCTATTATGAAGTTACTGACTTTTTATCAGATAGATTTTAACTGTATTGTTCTACTCTATCTTTTTGTTCTTAATATCTATTTTTAGTATTTTATATGTTTGTTGTTTTAAATTGTTTTTGACATTCATTCTAGATTTAGGTAGTGACTAAGAATTGTTAATGTCATTGCATAGCTCATTACTTGCAATTATTATGCTGTATTTATATATATTTTGACGTTTTTTTTTTCTCTTTTTACAGCTTTGTCAACAAGTTCCTCTTATGACAATAAAACATATTTTGATTGATTTGATATACCTATATTATTCTCATCAGCGAATACACTCTTCTTGTCTTCAATAAACTTCATTTTCCTTATAATTTATCTTCAATATTTACTTATATTATAAATATGTGGGTACCTGCCTACCGATAAACACCATATGTTTATAAATGATTCATCGCTACTTATAAATAAATTACATAGTGGCAAGATAAACGGTGAAAAAACGGTATCATCGCCATTTAAGGCCAAACAACCTTTAGCGGCATGTAATGAGGTCATTTTGTTTTCCACTTTCGATCATGAGCTAGTTGGGTTTGAACTTAATTATTTTTTATTTGGCAAGCTGCGCATATGTGGAGCAAAGGCCATTATATCACAAAAAAAAGAATATTTTATTTGTTAAAAATTAAGGAACAATCTATACAGTGACCGTCATAAACATTATGTTTGCCCTAAGAACCTGCCTTATTTATCATCTATAGTGATATTTGCATGCGTGTTGTCTTTGAGGAGACTTCATTTGATATGATACTAATCCATTAGCGAAATTAAAGAGAAGCCCAAGCGCAACTCGCATAGTTTAATTTACCTTTAAAATAAATTGCACAAGACCTCAAATTTGTACTTGGGACATAGTATTATGATTGTTAACTAGTCTCTGGTTGAAATTCCCTATATATTATTAACGAAAGTTCTAATAAACATATTTCTTAGATGACAATTGATCTGTAGCTATTAAGCTAGCTTTACACTTATGCAAGTTCATGTCAAAGATCTCTGATCAGTTCTTGCACAATTTATACGATGAAGACAAAATTTGACGGCACCATTTTACACTTGTGAATTTCGTTGACGCCAATGATCTTTCTAAACTCTTACCATATACTTATATGACTCTTACCAACATACCACATTTTTAGGTTATGCTAAATTGGATATTTTGACTTATTTTTGTATACTATGTATGTAGTATTTTTTTTTTGCATAATCTACTGCGCCACTTGTGAATATTTGGAGCTTGACTGTTTTGAAAATTTTTTAACTATTTTATGAACTTTTTTAACTGTTATAGGAACTTTTTAGCTTTAGCTATAAGGATTGTGTTTGTCATTTGACCATGTTAATCGTTTTTATTTGTATTTGTTATCTACAAATACCAAGTATTTACGATAATAAAGCATGTTTTGAATTTGAATAATTTGATTATTGTGTTGTCATATAATAATGAAGAAACATACAGATTTAAACAGAAATAAAGCTGCAGCTCTAGCTATAATTATTGCGGCTGGTTTTAATGTGTATGTTGGTATCCCCGAATTTGATCAAATATTTTGATGAAAAATTGGACGTGTTCTAATTGCATCAAAGAACATTGACAAAGCTACCTTGGTACCTTGAAGCACGGTAGAATTAATGAATTGAAGTTATTTGATATCAAAGTCCTGTCCTGTATTACATTTGCGAAATTCATTCAAGGCCGCCTTGTCAAAGTTATTTGACATGAACTTGGATAAATGTAAAACTAGCTTTAGAAAGCCGCCTGGGTTTCGGCTATCTACCAGTGTCGTGCTTAACGTTATAGTTGGAATTTATTGCCCAAATTTGCTCCATGTCAAAATTTTAAATCATAAATGTTTTATCAGATGAAAAACTGTAACTTTTTGAACACTGAAAAGGCATTCAACAACACTAAGACATATTTATTGCTTATTTTCATAGTAGTGAATGCTTTCAAAATCTAATCACTCGGCGGAGCAAGAGAGAACCCCATTAAATGCTAAACCAAACTAAAGAAATAACATTCAAATAGAAGTTTCTATAGCGAATATTCATTAAAATATCAAAACAATAAAACACATATATTCAGTCGAGTAAAAAAACTTATATTCGGTAAAAAAAAATCAGCCAAAAATTCGTTTTACGTTTCAAAAAATTAGTAAGGAAAAAATTGAAACTTTCTAATATTCCTCAGCACCTTCGCCTTCGCCTTCTCCGGAGTCCATTCCTACTTCTTCGTAGTCTTTTTCCAAAGCAGCCAAATCTTCACGGGCTTCGGAGAATTCACCCTCTTCCATACCTTCTCCTACGTACCAATGTACAAAGGCACGTTTGGCGTACATAAGATCGAATTTGTGATCCAATCTAGCCCAAGCTTCGGCGATGGCAGTGGTGTTGGACAACATGCAGACGGCACGCTGTACTTTAGCCAAATCACCACCTGGAACAACAGTGGGAGGTTGGTAGTTGATGCCAACTTTGAATCCGGTGGGACACCAGTCTACAAATTGGATCGTACGCTTGGTTTTGATGGTAGCAATGGCGGCGTTCACATCCTTGGGGACGACGTCTCCTCTGTACAACATACAACAGGCCATGTATTTTCCATGACGAGGATCACATTTCACCATCTGGTTGGCTGGTTCGAAGCAGGCATTCGTGATTTCAGCTACGGAGAGTTGTTCATGGTAAGCCTTTTCTGCAGAGATGACTGGGGCATACGTGACCAAGGGGAAGTGGATTCGGGGATATGGAACCAAGTTAGTTTGGAATTCTGTGAGGTCAACATTGAGGGCACCATCGAACCTCAAAGAAGCAGTGATAGACGATACAATTTGGCCAATCAATCTGTTCAGGTTTGTATATGTAGGGCGCTCAATGTCCAAGTTACGTCTACAGATGTCATAGATAGCTTCATTGTCGACCATAAAAGCACAGTCGGAATGTTCCAAAGTAGTATGAGTAGTCAAGATAGAGTTGTAAGGCTCGACTACAGCAGTGGAAACTTGTGGGGCAGGGTAGATGGCAAATTCAAGCTTAGATTTCTTTCCATAATCGACGGACAAACGTTCCATCAACAGCGAAGTGAAACCGGATCCGGTACCTCCACCGAAAGAGTGGAAGATAAGGAAACCTTGTAAACCAGTACATTGGTCAGCCAATTTCCTGATCCTGTCCAATACCAGGTCTACGATTTCCTTGCCGATAGTGTAGTGGCCTCGAGCGTAATTATTCGCAGCATCTTCTTTACCGGTGATCAGCTGTTCGGGATGGAACAGCTGTCTGTATGTGCCAGTCCTTACTTCATCTACTACTGTGGGTTCCAGATCGACAAACACTGCCCTGGGGACATGTTTACCAGCACCAGTTTCACTGAAGAAGGTGTTGAAACTGTCATCGCCACCTCCGACGGTTTTGTCAGATGGCATTTGACCGTCGGGTTGGATGCCATGTTCCAGGCAGTAGAGTTCCCAGCAGGCATTACCAATCTGGACTCCGGCTTGGCCAACGTGTACTGAGATACATTCACGCTGTAACAAAACAAACACTTGTTAGTTGTTGAAAGCAATAATGAAGAAAATATATAAAATTTTTGTCCAAATGGGTATAGTATAGTTACTATTATCTCTCAAGGTAAACTAATTTAATAAATAAAGCATAAAAGTCGATTGGCTTGGGATATGCCAGTGTTACCAAAAATAATTCACTATATGTGAACTCAAATCTGCATTAATTATGAACATTTTCAGACTCTACTTCATATTTATACTTTATAAGCCCATTTTAAACTAATAAAAAAAATGATTGGCCCAAACTTAATACACGAGCAGTTTTGCAAACCTGCTGTTAATTATAAATCAATTTCTAAAAGCCAATGCTGACAACCACTAGAGATGAGTGGTTACCAATAATGTTATACTGAATTACAGCATTTAGAGTTAACTTTAACTAGCCCAAGATTGTTTCGCTTATTTTTTCCAAAGAGAAGCTGAGCTAACCCAATTCAATAATGAAATGAAATTTATTTCATGCTTAACATGTAACATACTCAATACAAACATATTCATAAAACTATATAAAGATGTAACATATAGAATGATTTATTTTTCTAATTCTATGGTAATCTATGTACATATGCTCTATATTAAATATTAAGCTGATAAACTGTGATTGGAATTTCGATTCGATTGATACTAATGTGATATACAATGATCTATATGAAAAATGTAAAGCTATGATAGATGATAAGTATCCAATAAGACAAATAACCATTAAAAATGAGAATGTTTCTTGGTATGACAAAGATGTTAGGGCAAAGGCTTTTGAGCATGATAGGGCATATACAAATTTTGTGAATGAACATAAGATGAAAATGAATTTAGTTGTAAATTTGTTAAAACAAAAGAAGGTAAAATATTACGAAAATATGATAGATAATAATAGAAATGATTCAAAGGAAATGTGGAAATGCTCGAAAAATTTAATAAAAAATAGAGATCAATTCACAAATTATAAAAACATTAATTTTGGAATGTATGATAGTAGAGTCAAAGTTTACAGAATTAAAAATATAAGTTGATTCACTGCCATCGTCAAATTTCACTCCGCCGCTCCCCGCCTGCCCGGTAAACTGGTGCCAGTCTATAGCGTAGAGCTGGGTGATTTAAGTTTATTTTAAATTTGTTTACGGTCCGGCGTATAGGGTGAGATTTCAAAAATAGCGGCTGGTTTTTGGTGGATTTCTGAGTAAAATGTCTAGTCGAAATATTTGTTCAGTAGTTGATTGTGAAAGACGAATGGCAGACAATATATCGCTCTTTAGGTGCCCAAAAGGGTAGGTATGTATTAGTTTATTATAAGCTTTTATTTAACTTCACTTGTATGTTTGGGTCAAATCTTATAAGTTAAATTTGTTCTACTTCCCATCAATGTTCAATATTAATATCGATTTATAGTGAGTACAATAGAGTATGTAATAAAAAAAAACTTGCAGGTGTCGAGCCTGGAAGAGTGCCTTAGAATTTATAGGATCCCACAAATATGCGAATGATACACCCAGTGGCGTAGCTACCGGGTGGGCCAGGGGGGGGCAAGGCCCCACGGTGCCAAGAGAAATTAGGCGCCGCTCCAAATTTATAAATATGCTAATGCTAACAATGCTCATCAGCTTAACTGAGTTTTTAAATTAATTAAATTATAATACAATAAAAGACCGAAATATGTATTAAACTTTTTACCCAACCAATGCATTTTGTGTCAAGTATTTATTATTTATTCTACGTGGAAGAAAAAGATATATCCCGGCGCGGCGGCATTTGGTATACATGCAAATTTGTAAAAACGCTGCGTAAGGCGGCATGCGACTTCAGACAAACATTCCGAAAATTTCGGTCGTCAAAAAGTATGTGTTTTTTAGAGTTTCGTATTAGCCAGACAAGTATAAATAAATAGCCTAGCAATACTAGGCATAGAAAATGAATTTGTCTAAAAAATTAATTTTGATCAAATAATCGATCAATTTACGACGAATTAAAAACGAAGCAAGACCAATGTTTAATTAATTAATTAAGGTTACAGATTTGTAGTTAACGTTTATATTTAAATTTGTATGTACCTGTTGGTTGGTTGCCCTTTATATATTTTACATTCATATTCATATTCTTGCAAATAAAAAAAAGCGTTTGCACTATGTGCGCATATCAGAAGTGAAACTTCTTAAACTTAAACGCCCTAGCCTCGGATTTGGTTAAAAAGTAGTTTTTTTTTTAATATATCTATCACGCAATTAACAAAAAGGGAAGACCTAAATGAAAAAAACTATTCTTCATAAAAGTTTTGCTTATGTCTTGAGAAGGTAATAGGGAAACCCGATATTTATCTCTAGTAAACTAACAAAGATATCACAATAATTATACGCCGTAGCCTTATACATATCTTAACGGATTTGGATAAAAAGTAGTTTTTTTTTAATATATCACTCAATTAACCAAAAGAGAAAGCCTAAATGAAAAAAACTATTCTTCATAAAAGTTTCGCTTATGTCTTGACAAGGTAATAGAGCAAACCCCATATTTTTATCTTGTAAACTAACAAAGATATCACAATAAACGTCCGTGGCCGTTTTCAGTACCCTGCCAGCTCGCCCGCCGTGTGTCGGGATCGCGACCTTCAAATTTTACTCCCGGCGCGCGTTAAGAAGTTTCACTACAAAAATATACGTTTAATATTATGATGTATTATTTTTGGATTAATTTACATATATACAGATAATATAGGTTTGTTTTAGGCGCCAGCGGATAGGCTTGCCCCCCGGCGCCCACATTTCTAGCTACGCCACTGGATACACCAATGTAATGTCATAGCCGTATTAGAATGTGTGGTTTGCATTTTAATGAAAACAGTTTTGCAAATTCTTCTATAGTTCTGTTCACGCTCAAAAGTTAGCGTGGCGCCTTATGGCAATGCTTTTCTTATGGGAAGTAACTGTGCATCGTTGCCAACTCGGCCGCCTTTTAATAACGGATGGAACGTTAATAATTATTTATAAAAGTATTTTTATCGTTAAGCACTATTAATAATTAATATTTTCATATTTATATTTTTATAGTAGGTGTACAGGGTGGCTCGAATTCGAGTCTATATATGGGGATCACGAAAATCTTAAGATACAGTGTCGGTCAAATTAGAGCAAAATTGCGCATTTAGGTGCCTAACAATATGTCGTTTAGAAAGTTTTAAAATCCCAAGTATTTCCGGAGGTATCCGGAAAAAAACCGAAACTGTGAAAAATCGTTTTATTTCTTTCCTGGGATTATTTAAAAACCGATTTCAAATTGAATTGCACTTTTGTGTTGCCACTTCTGTTGTGTGTTGCTCTATCCAATGGTGGTATTCAGTTTGGAACCCGACGTTTCGTCTTCAAGGGGTTATCATCATCTTTCTTTTATTAAATATGAACTAATTTTGTTATCGTTTTTCAGATGATATTGGCGTTATTAATATGATTATGTATTCTTAAATTTTTTTTATTGAAGTGAAACTTCTTTAGCGCGGGTAGTTGCATGTAGCCGGGGTAAAATGAGCATGCTGGACGAAAACTGGACCCCATACCCCCTTCATTCGGCCCGGGGAGGGGGGAGAGGACAACTAAAATAATTAATTTCGGGAGAACGGGAAGAGGTGCTCTAATTTAAGGGGGGATTTTGGAAAAACACGTTATTTTGCCGATATCTCTGCAAGGGAGTTTCGGATCGAAAACCTGACATGTTATGACCCTGATTTACGGGGTCATTATACCCCCCCACCTCCTCGGACTCAAAAATATTTGAAAAAATGGGAAAAAAATTTAAACAAACGAAAAAAATTTACCGAAAAATTAGTATTATAAAATAACCCAATAATATTTAAAAAAATTTAAAAAAAAAACGAAAAAAATTGTTCGAAAAGTTAATAAAACTATTATAAAACGAAATAATAAAAAAATTCTAAAAAGAAAAATTTGGAGAAACGCGGTTTTCGGCGAAAAATGGCGATGGAGTTCAGCTACGAGGTCGGGGGAAAAAATGCTTTATGAAAAAAAAAAGTTGAAAGAAAGCAAAAAGAAAATTAAAAAAAGTGCCGAAACTGGGGGGCAAAAGTTGAGGGAAAAAAGCTTAAAAAATAAAAACTCAATTCCTATTATAACATCTCTTTCAGTTGTGTGCTTATAAAGCTGAGGCACATAATTCTTTTTTATTTTTTTTTTACTTTTTCTTTTGGTTATTATTTATTTTGCTTTGGCGTAATTTTGAATAATTTAGATTAATTAAATTTAATTAAGGTTCGTATTTAAAAAAAGTTGATGACCCCTTCAAGATGAAACGTCGGATTCCATACCCCTCATCAACGTTTTTTTTAAATACGAACTTTAATTAAAATTAATTAACTTCAACTATTCAAAATTACGCCAAAGTAAAATAAATAATTAAAAAAAGAAGAAAAAAAAATAAAAATACTGTTATATTAATAACGCCAATATCATCTAAAAAACGATGAAAAAAATTAAGTGCGTATTTAAAAAAAGAAACGAAGATAAAAACAGTATCGCGATTATATGTTTTACAGATCGATGGTGGTCATGAATTCAACAACAAAATTCGCCATTTTATATCCGCCATTTTGATTTCTGATAAGAAAAAAAAAATAAATTGTATTGTCACGGGAAATAAATCGGACATTCAGAAGTAGTTCTAATTCAGCTTGCAAGATTTAATTACAGACAGACAGACCCACAGGTCTGAAAATCTGCCATTTTGTGTGTTCAAAATCTAATAAAAAAAATTCATATTCCTTGTCCCCAAAAACCCACATATACCAATTTTAAACGAAATCGGACTTACTTTAAGTTGTGCCCCCACGACTAGCCTTAAAGGGAAGGGGGAAGGAGTGTAAGCAACACCATAGTT
>MU192802.1:7497-23503 GCA_016904865.1 Pissodes strobi | reverse complement strand
TGGATACATATTTCATAACTTGGTATATATTTTAAATAAGTGTACTGGAAAACAAATACAATCTTAAAAATGAAAATTTCAAAAATTGGCCATATTAATTTAGAATATTTTCAACAAAAAAATTATTACAATCACGTTCTTCTAGTTTATCAAATTTTCTGCCTATGGTTTGCAACATTTCTTCTAAGATAGATGATAGATTTGAGCTGCTACACATAACATGAAAACATGTACATCATACTCGTCATTAGTTGGATTGAAATATAACCCAAACAAATCCATATTTAATTTTAATGCTGTTCACACACAATATAATTCAAAAATGTATTAAAAATGTTTCAATATTTATTGCAAATTCATTTGTCGAAATCATTATGCCTTTTTGAAACGCAGATTTAATTATTTCAATTCAATCTTTACTGCTGATTACCATATTATCACTGAGAAAAAATAAAAATTAAAAGAGTGTGCAACAACCTTAAAAAAATCGAGATAAAAAACTTGCAAATGAATAATATTGAAATATAAAGACATTATTAAGTGACGAAATTTTGAAAGCTTAAATAAAATTAAAAATTAAAAGATGGAAAGATATTAATATCTCATTAAAAGAAAATGTTTAAATGAAGAAAGATTATGAAACAGTAAATACTAAACAACAGTTCAATGAATGTGTAACTAATTAAATAAAAACAAGATAAAAATTGTATAAACACATTAATAATATTAAGGTATTAACATATTTTTAACTGGAGAATTATTGCAAACTTAAAAGAAAATTAAAAGATTGTGCCATAAACTTAATAAAAATAAGATAAGAACTTTCAGAAACATATTAATAATATTGATATAAAAACATTATTATGTTGAAAACTTAAAAACAGTTATAAATTAAAAGATTGTGCAACAAATTATATAAGAACGAGATCAAATTTTTTGGAAACGTATTAAAATCACATTGAAAGAAAATGTTTAAGTGAAGAAACATTATAAAACAATATATTCTAAAAAACAATTTAAGGAATGTGTAACTAACTAAATAGAAACAACATAGAAGAATTGTAGAAACATACTAATAATATTAAGATGTAAAATAATTTTTAACTGAAGAAATAATGCAAAACTTAAAAACAATTTAAAATTAAAAGATTGTGCAACAATCCAAATGTAAACGAGACAAAATTTTAATTAATATTATGTTAAAAAATACTTAAGTGAAGAAATCTTATGAAACAGTAAAGACTAAAAACTGTTCAAAGAATATGTGTTACATATTTTGAATAAAAACGAAATTAAAAATTGTAGAAATAGATAATTAATATTTAATATAAAAATTTTAACTGATCAAATATTGAAAAATTAAAAATTATGGAAATGTGCAACAAACTAAATAAAAATGAAATAATTATTTTTAGGAATGTATTAATATTATCACGTTAAAAGGAAATGTTTAAGTGAAGAAATATTGTAAAACAATGAAAACTAAAAACATTTCAAAGAATGTATAACCCAAACTAAATAAAACTAAGATGAAAAAATTGTAGAAACATATTAATAATATTAAGATATAACAAATCTTGAAAAACCTAAGAACAATTAAAAATTAAAAGATTGTGACTCAAACTTAATAAAAACGAGATGAAAAGCTTTTAGAAGCATATTAATATTGATATAAACATTTTTAACTGAAAAAATTTTGAAAACCTGAAAACAATTAAAAATTAAAAGATTGCATAAGAAAATAAATAAAAACGAGATAAAGACTTGTAGAAATAGTTTAATAATATAATAATAATAAGATTTAAAAAAATATGGACTGTAAAACAATGAAGACTTATCAAAGTGTAAGAAATTCTTTATCAACCTAAATACAAGAGAGCTTAAAAATTGTAGAAACAAATTAATAATATTAAAATACAAGAACATGTTTAACTGAAGTAATATTGAAAAACTTAATAAAAATTGCAAAATTGTGCAACTAATTTATAAAAACAAGATAAGAGATTTTGAAAATGTATTAATAATATTACGTTAAAATAAATTATTTAAAGGAAGAAAAAGAGTGAACAATAAATATTAAAAATCAGTTGAAAGAATTTGTAACAAAACGAGATAAAAAGCTTGTAGAATCATATTATTATTAAACATGCATTAATATTAATAAAATTTTTTTGAAGAAATATTGCAAAAATTTAATAACATTTGAAGATTGTGCAACAAACAAAATAAAAACGGGATAGAATGTTTTAAAAATGTATTAATAATATAGAGTTGAAGGAAAATCATAAAATGAAAAAACTTTATGGTTATGAAACAGTAAAGAGTAAAAAATAGTTAAAAAAATATGTAACAAACTATATAAAAACCAGATAAAAACTTATAGAAATAGATTAATAATATTAAAATTTAAATAAATATTTATTGTACAACAATCGAGACTTAACAAAATGTAAGAGGTTCTTTACCAACCGAAATATAAGCGAGATAAAAACAATTAGAAACAAAGTAATAAAACAAATTTTTAACTGAAGAAATGTTGGAAAATTGAAAACAATTAAAAATTTAAATATTGTTTAAGTAACTAACTAAGAACAAGATAAACAATTTTAGAAATGTATTGATAATATTACGTTAAACGAAATTGTTGAAATGAAGAAAAAGAGTGAAAAAGTAAATACTAAAAAACAGTTGAAAGAGTTTTTTAACACACTGTAGTCATATTATTATTAAACACGTACTTAATAATATTGATAAACATTTTTTGAAGAAATATTTCAAAAATTCAATGTTAACTGAACATTAAAAGATTGTGCAACAACTAAATAAAAACAGTATAAAACGATTTAAGAATGTATTAATAATATAAAGTTGAAGGAAAATGTTAAAATGAAGAAACATTGTGATTGTGAAACTTTAAAGACTAAAAAACAGTTCAAAAAATAACTAAAAAACTAAATAAAAATGAGACAAAAAATTGTATTAAGAGAGGTATAATTAATTATCCATTTAGTGAAAAAACATAGCGAAACAGTTAAGACTAAAAATATTTCAAGGATTGAACATCAAATTAAATACAACTGAGAATGAAAATACTTTAATATAATATTAAAATATGACATTTTTAAGTGAAGAATTATTGTGAAACAATAAAGTATTAAAAACAGTTCACAAATTTACAAACAAACTTATGAAATGACATTGATAATATTAATATATGATTCTAAAATAATTTTTAACTGAAGAAATATTGGAAAATATAAAACAATTACAAATTCAAATATTGTTTAAGTAACTAAATAAAAACAAGATAAACAAATTTAGAAATGTATTGATAATATTATGTTAAAAGAAATTGTTGAAATTAAGAAAAAGAGTGAAACAGTAAATACTAAAAAACAGTTGAAAGAATTTTTGTAACACACTGTAGTCATATTATTATTAAACACGTATTTAATAATATTGATAAACATTTTTTGAAGAAATATTTCAAAAATTCAATGTTAACTGAACATTAAAAATTGTACAACAAACTAAATAAAAACAGTATAAAACGTTTTAAAAATGTATCGATAATATAAAGTTGAAGGAAAATGTTAAAATGGAGAAATATTGTGATTGTGAAACTTTAAAGACTAAAAAACAGTACATAAAATAAGTATCAAAATAAATAAAAACGAGATAGAAACGTGTAGAAATAATATTAAGATAGGTATAGATATTTTTTTTAGTGGAGAAACAAAAATCGAAAAAATAACTACATAACTTAAAAATTGATAAAGTCGGTGAAGAGTATTGAAACGGAAAGGTAAAATATCATTCCTTACTATTTCAAAAACCATCCATAAGTAATTTTGGGACGATCGGACAATGGAGTACTTATATTATTAATATAAATCAGTAATTAAATGTACAATGATTTACGCGTGGATTAATAATCAGTTGCTTTAGGTTCGAGGAGCTTTTATTTAGGAGGAAACTAATTTAAGGTACATACAAAGTATTGACTATTTTATCGACATATTAAGACTATAATTCCCAGGATTATTACATTACAACCACGACGATAAAGTTGCGATTGTGAATTTAAGTAAATTTTATTTATGGCTAGCTTTTGCAATTTAATTTAGACAAGTATACAACAGTCTTATTTATTGTTTATAACATTTCTTTAATTATTATTTGTTTAATATGACCAACGACAAAAGAATTTATTTCGATATAATTTGTATCTGTCCTTTACTGATAATATAAATAAAATATATACATTCGATAAAATATATGCTAAGTGAGATAATTGTAAAAATCAATTAGTTCATTATTTTATTATTAACATTTAAAATCGATGAGTGTAATCTTTACGATGAAGATATTATTATAAATATATTTTTATCTTAACTATATATTTTTATAACATCCATTAATATGACACATAAAATAAAAATAACTATCATGTTTGTTATTCTTTATACAACTAACAAGCGAAAGTCCCTAGAAATCTATCTTAATAAAACACAAAGGAAACTCGAAGTTTTATTGTCTAGTTCCGACAGCACCATAATGAATCCTATTGAGACGATTTAACAACTGTTTATGAATGACGAGGTTTACTTTTATATATAGATAACGAGCAACGGTCGTATGCAGAGTAAAATGAAATAGTGGCCTATTTAGCCTTTATAATAATTATGAAATTCTCAACCGACATCAGTAGTCAGAATAGTGCATTTGCTTGAAAAAGCATTAATCTGAGAGGATGTAAAATGTTCTCAATGCAATAAGTTGCAAACGCTTCAGAAATTAGTTACGTTCTAACTGAGAGAGAGCAGTTATTTTTCTCACTGAGTGAAAAAATAGCATTTCCTAGCTGAATGTGATGAGAAAAATAGTTTTTCCCACAAAAATAAATAAAACACATCACGGCTGTATGAAATAATTAACGGATATTCAGCCAATAAGGTTTATTAAAAGTTGATTTGTTTTGCTTCCAAGCTTTCGGTCAGTATATCGTGATCTTCGTCAGGGCTAAAAATTATTTTATATACTAATGTACGATATATAACAATTTTGTGGCAACTTACAATCAAAACCAGTTGAACTCAATTTTAGCAATTATAACATTTTAAAAAATATTGTAAAGAATTGGTAAAATATTAGAATAACTTATACATAAAATGTCAAAGTCAATCTACTTTGCTTCAAAATAAATAATTTACGAGGTATTAAAGGAATACTTGATATTTCATGTTATCTAATTTAGTAATGATGGCAAGGTGTATTGGTACAAAATTGTCGATTATTTAGTGATAATATATAAGAATAAATTGAGCTTAAATAATCAATTTCAGTTCTCTTATTCATAGAATTAGTTTGATTTATTTCGACCATTTCTAAAAATAACATTTTATTTAAATTTGTTTCTGTATGGAGAATTTTGATTTCATTAATGTTTGGTATGTGACCAGTAATATATGCATGTTCAGATAAAGCAGAAGTGTTTTTTCTGAAGTCTTATGTCACTTTTATGTCCAGAAATTCTATTTTTTAGATTTTGTGACGTTTGTCCAATATACCTTTTATCACAAATATTACATGGAATTGAATATACTAAATTTGAGTAATTTAATGCAATGGTTTTATCTTTTAATTTTGAATATAAATTACCAATAGATTTAACATTTTTTAGCGCTAATTTTACAGGTTCATTTCTAAAAAAATTTATTATTTTCGGAGTAAGTTCTTTGATATATGGAAATGAAGCATAACAAACATTTGAAATATCATTATTTATGTTATCATGAATATTATTGTTTTGTTTCATTATCATCGTATCTAAAAAAGGTATTTGATTATAAACTTCTTTTTCAATCGTGAATTGTAATTTTGGGAGGTAATTATTAAAAACTAAAAGAATTTCATTTATTTTGTCACTAGGAATACAACAAATAATGTCATCAACAATTTTTTTAATAAAACTTGGTTGAAAAGTTAAATTTTCTAAACATTGATCTAATAAATCATCCATTACATATTGGGCAATGATTGGAGAAGTAGGACTACCCATTGGGGTTCCAAAAACTTGTTTATAAAATTTGTTATTAAAACAAAAATGATTAATGAATTGAAGATAAAGTTTGTTATTTTAATTAATGTCGTGGAAACGGTTTTCGTTTTCCGCGATTTTTTCGCTTATTTTTGCTCCTACAAGCTTTTGGCATGTCTAAAACGCTAGATCTCGTCGAGACGCTCATTTTGGGCTATCAAACGTCAAAATCGGACCAAAATTGCCAAAATTACAGCGAATCTAAGAATTCGTGTATATCGCGACCCGCCAATGGGCGCCGCTCTCCACCCACGAGGCGGCCGGCCCTAGCCACGTGCTTTCGATTTTCGAAATAGTTTTTCGCTTTGTTTTCTGCGAATTTTGAACGCACAGAAATGATATGCATATCGTCGTGTAGGGAATTAAATTCTCTTTAATCTGATGTGACATATGCATGGATTGGACAATAATTAATGGCAAAAAACTGGTAAAAACTGCTAACTGCGCAATATGCCCATATATGGCAAGTGTAGTTTCGTGTGCAGTTTTAGGGTAGGTTTTTCGCAGCCTCGTGTAATTTCGGGTGCAAAATAGGGCCAGTTTTTCCTGGTTTACTGCTGGTTAAGCAGGAGTTAGGTGGTGAAGTGTGCAAAAATCCACGGGACGTGTGCACCTCAGCGTAACAAAAACCCCGCGTTTTTCGGACAATGCATGATTCTCTCGTCATTTGTTGTACCGTCAACATATGATTATTTCGTCGATCGTTGTGCTGTCAACGTGTGACTCTTTGCTTTTCAAACTGATAGTGTCTTTGACAATCAGCTATAATAGTAAAATTGAAACAGTTTAATCAAGTCTTTGTCATCATACCGTGTGATAGACAAACATCGTGCAGTCTTTTTCAATCTGCCTGATTTAGTCTCCGGGACAAATCGGCAAACTTCACAAACAACTGTGAACGCGAAAAAGTGAATTGAAGAGAGAAGAATCGCAGTGATTTCCAGAAACCTTGACTCAGCTGAGTTCTAACATCGCTGGAAGCCTGTTCTAAGACGTTCATCCCGGATTCAACGTTTCCAGGCGCCCGGAGAGATCTTCTATCATCGATCCAACGACATCGAACCAATCTAGGAGCCATCAGCGTTCAACAAAAAGCACTGTGATACCGCTCGTTATTCGCGCTTTCTAGAGCACCGTTCGTACGCTCTAATTGGATTAACTTAATTGGATTATTACACACTTTAACGGATAGCTGCCTTCAGTGAACTTTTGGTGAAGTCGCAGGTATATTGATTTGCCATATATTGTTCTGTAGGGACCCAGGCATCACGTTATTTTCGTAATTAGTTAATTTAACTTGTTGTAATCGTTTAATAACTCGCTCTCATAACTAGTATGTTTCAGATATTTAGTTACTGCTGTGAGCCGTTGTTTTTCATAAACTTTAACTTGTTCAAGCCGCAAAAGCGCATTAGTTTAAAGTTGAAATTGATTATTCTGTTAATTAATTAATCCTGCTCTTAGAGGCAACAGTTCCATTAATTTAAAACTCGTCAACCTTTGTTTAGTGTTGAAAATTTCATGCTTAGGGAAGCGGTGTGTTCTTAATTATAATAATTAGCACCATAGTTGAAGTTTCCTACAATTTTTTAACATATTGTTTGAGTATCTAACTCTCTTTGCAGTTGAAATTGAGTTAGTATATTCTGTATTATCATAGTCTAGCAGCATTTTAGTAATTTTAGCGCTAAGACTAGTAGAAACATTGTTTGTGTTACCCCAAAGTCTAGCCTGACTGTAAACATTAAGAACTGACACCTGTAGCATACCGCTTTCGAAAGTAGGTCACCGGGTCACTCGTATTTCAAAACTAGGTCAACATTTGACCCACTTTTAGCATACTACCTGCTTAATAGATCTGAGTGCCTAGAGTAGTAATACTGTGTTAAATACTTTCACAAGTGTTCTTTGACAACTGGCTAACCATCCTAGCTCATAGAGTGATACAGGGTGTTGACATTTTCATAACGTTTTACAGTGAAGTGATAAATTCTTGAAGAGATCATTTAACGTAAAAATTAAGTGTATTCTGTTTAACCTTTGATTAAAGTGAATCTCTCTTGATGGCCGCAGGCAACTTCTAAACATAGCTTTTCTTTTCCGCAGGTTTTCTTTTGGCTACAAATAGAAAAAACATATTATAATAGAGCTTTTCTTTTTGAGTATTTTTTCTTTTAGCAGTCAATAGAAAAACGGTTGTTCTCAGACAGGCTCAGTCGAGCGAGAGAAGAAGTTGTTTAGTTAGGAAGTTAGGACCCTGGGAAGTTGTTCAATTGTGCATGCATATATCATTACAGGCGTTTCCAGAGACAAAGCGAAGCCGGTACATCAGTAGATAGCAGTAGTTAGAGGTTCTTTGGACTAACGTTCCAATTTTGACTGTATTATCTTGCTGTCTCGAAGTGAAATAGTGATATCTAGCATAAAGTTTCTTCAGGGCTTTTTATGAACATTTGTACATATAAATTAATGTATTAGCAGGAAAGTGGCTGTAGTGGCAGACGTAGGGAGACGGACGCCAATCCCTTGCTCCCCGCTTTAACGTAACTTTCATTGCAGAGCGTCCCCCCCGCCGAAAAGAAGATACTATTGTCAATAATCAAAATTTAAATTCAATCAAGTAAATAAACAACTTGAGCCCTTCATATTCGAAGTTAATACTTCCAGACTGTTCTAAGGAACACACGCCGCTTGTGCAGGTTGTTTTTGAGTTGTTTTGCAAGCTTTTGGATTTGAATTAGGCCGCTGACGCCAAGTGCCTATCATAGGCTAAATTTTGTCGTATCTCGGATATTCCACGTCCGGTGATACATTGCTACGCGTCCCAGGACTAAGGCGGTTCTCAGATTTAATTGATAATTAAATATTTCTTCTTATCTCCCTCGTGGTGGTCCGCTAACGATTTCCTGTTAGCGGGGAAGGTGATGGGTTTACTAAAAACCCCCCCGGACTTAGAAACCGCGGAAGCTAATACACTAAGACACTAAAAAATAGTAGTACAGCTACTTGGCATCCCAAAATCTTAAAGTTTCACACACTCGTATCTGATTGAGATATGGAGTGTCCCCAAACGGAAAGGCGAACCAAGAATCCAGGACAGAGGATACTCAGGGACATGGACAACAATCCTCCGCCACTCTTGGAATCTCTTGATCGCCTGCAGCAAATGTTATCAGGCGAGAATCTAGTATCAGATCAGCCAACCTATAGCTCCACTCCTATGCAGCCTCATCTCATCACCAGAGTACCCGCTCGAAATGGACAACTCCAAGACTTCGTTCCCGGAGCAACGGCCGAGACAGGACATCCGCGGGACCTTCTTGGAGAAGCACGCTATGTTCCTTCGCGACGCCAGGAGGCGCCGGAAGAGCGTGCACGCCAAATTAGAGATCGAGACGACAATGGGACCATTTGACGAAGCACTGCTGCACCTGCAAGAGCTCAGCATCTTTGCACTTATAAATATAAGTAAAATCATAATTTTAGTTTGTCTTGTATTGCCTTGCAAAGTCTCTGCATCTTTAGATACATATTTTGTCAAGTAAAAGTAATATAGACCCTGTGTGAGTTGTTTTTAAAAACGGGTTTAACATAAAAGGCGACATAGGTCGCAGGTTTAATAATTTCAATTCCATCTTTACTACCGATTATCACATTATCTTTGTGAATGTTTGTACGGAGGTGACTTGCCCACATACCTCATCTGACTGATTTCGACAATCCTCGCTAGTAGTAAATTACAGTTCATACATTTAAACCCCAACGAATAAAAATTAAATAGCACACACCAAAAATCTTACCATTGATAGGAATGGATGTCATTTCTGACATCTTGGCACACACTTTGAATTGTTGATAGATGTTTTACGATAAAGTTTTTCTAAGCGCGATGTTGTGTTTTCATTTAAGTTATTTGAGCGTTTTATTGGCAGACTGATTTGACTTAATTTCACTCAGAGCTTTACAACACTGTCACTATTTAACTTTTAAAGCTACTTGACATAAAGTTTTAACAGATCTATCGTATATTCGACTTTGATTCTTGGGAGAGTATCCTCCTGTGTACTGCAGCTTGTGAGTTAGAATTGTGGATTTGATTATGGATAGAACATTGATTGATGGTTTGCTCGAAAATTTATATGATGAAATTTGCTGACGGTTGCAAGTTTAAGGTTCATAATTACCTTTGTCTTGAATGTTTATAATATTTTCCAACTTCAAGTTCAAGCTTAGGCCAAGCTGATAATTAATTGATAGTTTAAATGTTTTAGTAGTTCACGATATTACTTTAAATAACTTGAAGGATGAATTTTAAAATAAAAAGCGATGAAAATTTTTCTTGGGATATCAATTTTATATTTCTCGATAAAGGTTTTTATATTATCGATGCTCATCTATAAAACATCTATATTTAATAAGTCTCTCTGGCTATTTTTTGCCGGATACTTCGATGAAAGCACTCTATAAAAATAAACTTCCACCTTTTAAGGGATTGTAGTTTTCATGCGTTGGATCATCTCATTAAATATGTATAGGTTGTGTATATTTTCTTAGGTTCAAATTTATTTACTTACTTGCCATCTTCAATTATTAAGTAATGATCTCTAAACATTTTGCCAAGGTAATTTGGATTGGACATATTACCTTATTAATAACAACTCTATTATACTTTGGTTTAGTTTAGATTTAAAATATTAAGTTTTAATAAAGATTGAAACTGTTGGAATACACTGCTGGAAAATGTAATCCATCAACGTCGTTCGCGATCAAAAACTTGAACGGATGACGTTTCTTTAATAAATCGTCTTTGTTTGAGTAAAACCCAGGCAGTTATGTTAGAAAAATATCCAGTCGAGGCCTTTGTTTTTGCTCCAAAATTTTTAATAATCTGGCAACGTTATTGCTGCAATTTATAATTATATATTCGAAATTCCGAAGAATGTTCCTGAAAATACCTGGACGGTAATTTAAAGGGGTTATGAAATATGAGCGAAAACATCAAAAGAGTTGTTGAATTTCAATAACTGAAATTTTTTTTCTACCCAGGGCATTAGCTAAATAAATATGAATGATTCAACACTGGAATATTAAGTCAATATGTTTTTGACTTTGAATTAAATATTTATTAGAAGACTGCGTCACTTTTGTAATAATTATCTATTAGAAGTTTGAGAAACCAAACCTCATCAATAGGTTCTATATACTTAATTATCTCAATTTAAATCATTTCGTCTCTCAACACAATAGGTTACATAATATTAAAATAGATTTTAATTATTAAAGCTTTGAGCCTTTATTTAAACCGTTGTTGGAATGTTTCACACACAGAACTGGATGAATATCATAAAAATAAGACAAATAAATTGTGAACATCGTTGTTTTTGAATTTGCCTTCAAACTCATCATAGCGTATAATTATTTGCCTTCGAGTCTAAATTATTAGACAGACAGGGGGAATGAATGAAGGAATGCGTGCATGCATGAATGGATGAATAAACCGATGTATGGGTATTAACCCATAAGCAAATTAGTTAATGAATAGATGGATGAGTGAATACACACATGTTTGAATGGATAGATGGATAATTGGCTGGATCAGTCGACAGAAGTAGGTGTTGGGAAACACTCCAACAAGTGTATTAAATTATCATTCTTCACCTTATATGTTCGTAGTATGATTGAGTCATTATTAAAACCCCAATAAATTTATTTCATCCCAGATAAACAGCAATGGGTGTATTGAAAGCATCGTACTTCAGTTATTCCTTAGTCCAAACCTGTAGAGCACATTTGTCTACCCTCTCTAATACATCCGCGTCTTCGCTATTCCCGCTCTGTTCTCCCTGCCGATGCCGGTAGGAAAAATTAAGGTTCAGTTGAAGAAGTGCAGTACGAGCATTCAACTAGTTAACATCGGCTTCTGTTGCAGCTCGTCCAAGATATTAGGCCGTGTTCTCATTTCTTTGCACAGATATTTAGCAAATATCTCGTGTACACTGTGTTCACTTTCCAACCTGGATTAGGGACCCTTTTCGCTATTTTAGACGTATTTTCTCAAGACGTAGTAGCTGTAGCGTCTCTACCATCGGTTACGATAAAATAAGTTAAAATCTCGGTTGGAAATCTGTAGAAAAACAGTTATATTCTCGTACTCAAAACTAGAATCAAGTTTGGAAGTGAATTTGAGAGAATTGCAGAAAAAGCAAAGTAGCAAGGAATTGAATATAAACGTAGAAGCGGATAGTTGAAATCAAATTCAAAAGAAAAGTGATCAGATTTATGTTACGCCAATGTGCTCCCATGCGCGCCGTTCTGTTCTATAAATAAATCGCTTCCTATTGGTGTCGCCCAACCTATGCCGTTTCTCCGCTTTGCACGGCAATCGCGATACGTTACCCGCGCACTTAATGGCGAAACGCATAAGCCAGAAAGAGTAAACAGTAGTACGGATGTTTTTCGGATGAAGGGTAGATAGGCAGGAAGGCTGTAAGCGTTAGCGACGAGACTAGCGTCAGCATGTAAAAATTGTAAAACAGTTCACCTTAAATCTGGATTAAAGTTGTAAAATTGAACTTTAGTTTTAATTAACCCAAGTGGGGATATCTTTAGGCAACCTCAAAGCTTTCAAGATCCCTGCAAATACATTTTTTGGTCCTTCGAAGCGAATATCAAGCTGAAAACCACTTGAAAGTACCTCAAAAACACGTGAGAAAATGGCGCTCATACCTACCTGTTGAGCTGGGGAATGATGCAAGATGCAATACCGAATTGAATTCAATGGAAATGTGAAATTGTAAGGTCAGGCCTATCCAATATTATCCTATACATTTAAACCAATATCGAAGCTATTTGAACCACCACATTTTTTAATTTTTAAACAGCATATTTATTGGCTACGATTTGACTGTCCTTTAGTTATTTTTATAAGCTGGATACTTGGTTTTTACTATTGAATATCTAACAATCCTAGACAGCCATTTGTTTTAATGTGGTCAGGTAAACAATAAACCCTCATGAATTATTGTTTATTTAACCAATATTTTTGAAATAAAAACCCAGCCTAGTATTTTATAATTTGTAACCCCAATAAGCCTCCAAAATGACAAAAAAAGAGGTAGTAAAGTTAGCAACAATGAACCTCAGCAAGATCAAGTTAATAAAGAACAACTAGATATTTATAATATTCTCGTAGGTCGCCGTGACGCTCTAACGAATCAAATAAATAGATTTCAAGCCTTTTTGGAAACTAAATGCTCCGCTTTGGACAGCCCTCTTTTAAAAATAGATTTAAACGCCCATTTAAGCAGCATTGAAGCTATTCTTGGCGAATTTGAGCATGTTCAATTAGAAATCGGGCAAGTGTGTCTTAATAATGAATTCGAAGAAGTAAACGAGCAAGAAAATGAGCGCGAAGCCTTTGAAAATCTGTACTATGATAATATTTCTAATGCTAAATTAATTCTAGAAAAAATAAATGCCTTGCATGTAACAGTTCCAGAGGACCAGGTGATTTCAGGCCCAGTAGCGCACTTACCCTTTTTTCAATCAGGTGGTCAGTATGGTCCACGTCTCCCCCCTATACCGTTGCCCAAATTTAGGGTTCTTATGAAACATGGACCAATTTTAGGGATACCTTTGTCTCACTTATAGATAAATATATACAAATTAATAATGTAGAAAAATTTTATTATTTGCAATCCGCTTTACAAGGGGAAGCTTCTCAAATTATTGGCTCTTTAGCTGCTACTGACAACAGTTATACTACAGCATGGTCTCTGTTGCAAGAAATATACGAGAATCGAAAGGCAATTATACATTCCCATGTCAAATGTATTTTTGATTTGCCCATTATTAAAGAGGAATCATATATACAATTACGAAAGCTTTTAGATTCATTTCAAAATCATTTTAAATCGCTGCAAAATCTGAACGAGCCTGTAGACCAGTGGTGCACACTTCTTATTTACCTTTTAAATTCTAAATTGGATTTTAATACTCGTAAAGAATGGGAAAGCTTTTCTAAGGATATTGATAGACCAGCAACACAAGATATTTTAAAATTTCTATCACAACGTTGCCGTTTCCTAGAATCTTTAGATTTTAAATTAAATACTAAGAAATCATTTGGTAAATTTGAAACGCAAGACGTTGGTCTCTCAAAATTCTATTTCTATTTGTCCTATGTGCAAAGATAAGCATTTTGTTTACTTTTGTAAAAAATTCATAGATTTGCCTGTATCAGGTAAGTTTTTTGAGGCAAAAAAGGCAAATTTATGTACCAACTGCTTGCGGCCATGACACCGGAATGGAGAATGGAAGTCAGCTCATACCTGTAGACATGTCAAGGTAAACATCATACACTTTTGCATAACGAATCTAACCATAATTCAGATGTTAATTCTAACCCTTATAAACCTTCTTATCAATCTCACTCGTGATATATGCAACACAATCAATCACCACCCAGCCTAGATGCCAATTTGAATCCTACAAAGGTTTCTAACTCTAAAACTTTAATCCTAAGCGAAAGGGCAAATCCTCAAATTGCATCTTGTGGTTCTAATCATAACCTACATAATTATGCAGCATGTAATAGTGCAACTTATGCAAATTCAAACCTAACTTGCCCCAATGAACCTATACATTCCACCATACCGAATGGGGGTCAAAATACTCAAAATTTGCACTGCACCAACCAAAATCATAATTCCTTTGTGCTTTTATCTACTGCATTGATATATGTCTATGACAAAAATCACAAACCCATACTTTGCAAAGCTATTCCGGATAATGGCAGTCAATCAAATTACATAAGTGAAAAATTATTGAAAAAACTTGATCTGCCTTATCACTTAATAAGTATGTCTGTTTCAGGCATCGGCCCAGATGTTACAAATCTCAGCAAACGCACCCAACTGCACATAAAATCCGCTGTAAATAGTTTCTCTGTAAAAATACCCACATTAGTGATTAACAAAATCACAGAACTCACACCCCAATTTCCCATTGATCTTTCTCGAGTAAAGTTTCCTAATGTTTTGCGTCTTGCTGACTCAGAGTTTCACACACCATCAGAAATTGATGTTTTAATAGGCGCCGGTTTGTTCTATGACCTTCTTGGTCCGAAACAAATAAGAACCGGTAAAGGTAGCCCTATTTTACAGGAGACTAAGCTTGGATGGGTCATAGGCGGTCCAATATCCTTACTAATGAATGTTTCCTATAATAAAACCCCTAGCCAGTCACTTGTCAGCGCCAATGTACTTCAAAACAGTTTAGAAAAATTCTGGTTGACAAAGGAAACCACAGAACAAATTCTCCAAACCCTTTCTAAGGAAGAACTTGAATGCGAAGAACATTTTCAAAATACAACTCGTCTTGACCCAACCGGCAGATTCATAGTAGAACTTCCTACTAGGTCTACAGTTTCTGAGCTAGGTGATTCTTTGCAGCCTGCCTCAAGGCGTTTTCATTCACTGGAAAGAAAGCTTGACAAAAGCCCTGAAACTAAAAGGGCTTATGCGGATTTCATCAATGAATATAAATCCTTAGGCCATATGTCTGAAATAAATCCTGACCTGCCTAGTACTTCTAAATATCCAATCTATTACCTTCCACATCACTGCGTGGAAAAGCATGATAGCACCACGACACGCTTGAGAGTCGTTTTCGATGCCTCGTGTGTTTCAAGTACCGGCCTATCCCTGAATGACACCCTCAAGGTCGGTCCTAATGTTCAAAATGATCTTTTCTCAATCCTTTTAAAATTCCGTAAGTATGATTATGTCCTTACTGGCGACATCGCCAAAATGTACAGACAGAATCTATTAGATCCCAGCCAGCGCAACCTTCAGCGCATAATATGGCGCGATGACCCTAATGAGAAACTTCGACATTTTCAACTTG
>JAEQML010060416.1:0-27204 GCA_016904865.1 Pissodes strobi | reverse complement strand
GCACGCCAAGAAATTTCATACTATCCAGTATGGGGATTGATTTTCCGTTCAGTCTTACATACAACGATTCACTCCTACTTTTTGTTTTTGAAAAAGACATTAGACCAGTTTTTCCTGCATTCAGGGTCAACAGATTTCCCTGACACCAATCTTGCATTTGTTCTGCTGTACGCACACAGTCCCCAGAGAGCCCCCCAAGAGACGAACTAGCCAATATGACTGACGTATCGTCAGCATACTGACAGACAAGCCCCAAAGAAAGAGCCCCACAGAGACTATTCGCGTACAGAAGAAAGAGTAACGGACCCAATATGGATCCCTGAGGAACACCCTGTGTCAAAATTACTGTATTTGAGAAGATTTGCTTCCCGTTTCTTATCACACTAACGGTTTGTCTCCTGTTGGTTAAATAAGATTTGATCAGAGACAAGCAGATTCCCCTAAGTCTGTAACCTTCCAACCTCATAATTAGAATATCATAATCAAGTGTCAAAAGCCTTCGAGAGGTCAAAGTATAAACCAGCTATTTTCTCATTGTTGTCGACTTTTTCTGCTATAAAAGATATTGTTTTATAAATAGCTGATTGAGTAGACCTGCCAGGCCTAAATCCAAATTGTTGTTCGACAAGAATGTTATGCTGTTCTATGAAGTTGATTATTCTATTATACATTGATCTCTCAAAGACCTTTGACACCGAGGGCAACAGTGAAACTGGTCTATAGTTGTTAATGTCTTGTTGGTTGCCTTTTTTATGAATTGCTAAAATTTTTGCTGACTTCAATCGTTCAGGAAACACGCCTGAAACAAAACAGTCATTTATAATATGAGTTAGTGGTCCTGTTACATATAGAGAAATGCGTTTCAGAACATACACTGGAATTTCATCCAGCCCTGCCGAGAATTTATTAGGAAGAGAAAGAATTATATTATATATTTCATTTTCACACACGGGCGACATGAAAATTGTTTCATGGCAAGTGATCTTACCTTTTATGTTATGATTAATATTTTTTGAACCAAGATTGAATTTGTTAGAGAACATTTCTGCTATTTCACAGGGATCCTCAATAATGAGGTTTTCATTATTTCTTATTGTTATCTGGTTACATGTTTTAAAATTATTTGTTGCTGAATTAAATATACTCCAAATTGTTTTGGTTTTGTTTTTTGAATTGATTATTCTATTTTCATTTATGCCCTTTTTATAATCAGATAAAAATTTTCTGTAGAGTTTTCTCTCAGATTTGTAAAAGTTGTATACTTCAGGACTTTTTGTTTGTTTATTCCATACATACAGGTCTTTTATGTAACTAGAATAATTTCTTATCTCAGTGTTAACCCAAGTATCAGATGAATTTCTACTTCTAGAAGAGTTTAATGGAAAGGCCCTGTCGAAATAGTAAAAAAGTATGTTAAAAAAGCATTCATACTTCTCATTCGCGCCAACCTCTCTCACAACATCACTCCAAGTCTCACTCCGCAAGTAGCCTATAAATCTGTTTATATTTTGTTCTGTAAAAAAACGTTTTTTAATATATATTGTACCCTCACTCCTACTTGTCCCCAATTTTAGTACTTGGCCATAGTGATCAGAGATATGTGTAATATGAATTGAAGTTTCAATATCTGATTTTGGCAGATTACAGAAAATGTTGTCAATCTGAGTTTCCGAGGCAGAACCAGCCCTAGTTACACCCCTGACGCTTGACTCCAGGCCATAAGCAGAAAAAAGCTGCAACAAATCATTTGATACACCATTTAAAGCCAAAAAATCAATATTAAAGTCCCCACAAATTATCATTGACTTGTTGGGCTTATACAAATAATGTAATAGCTCATTTATTTTTGTAAAAAATATTTCTAAGTCTCCTGAAGGAGATCTATATAAACAAACAGTAACATAATGTTTTTTAAATTTAAAAAACTCAGAAATGCAGCATTCAAAGTGTTTTTCAATCTGTTCTACCTTTGCTTCGACCTCAGTCAGCTCAAAACTTTCTTTTGAAAATATTGCAGTTCCTCCCCCTCGATAGCAGGATCTAGATGAAAAACTGTGCAGACTATAATTTTTCAGGTTCAGTTGCTTTATGTCATTTCCTTGAAACCAGTGCTCAGTAACACATACAATATCTGGATTTAACTCAGACAGCTGCACCTCAAATTCCAGCACTTTTCCATTTAAGCTTCTGATATTTTGATGTAGTAAAATTATACAATTATCTGCAGTTGAAGCGCCGTTTTGGGAACTGCTTGATAATAATGTGGCATTATCCTGACTGACCAATATATCTGATTGTATCTGTAGTGTTTTTTTATTTATGTTTTGCCTAAAAAATTGCGACCCATGGCAAAATTGAAGCGTTCAAAAGCAGTGCCTTTTGGCCAAAAAGATGTTTCATAAACTATGTCTTTTAAGTCAGGCTTTACCCCAATCATAAACCTAAGTTTGGATGACTTTATCGTCTTAGGTTGGCAAAGTGTTACCTCTATATCTTCAATTTCTGTTTTTCCTCTCTTGTTGATGTATTTTTTGATGCTCTCCTCTGTAACTCCCTCTGGAATTTTGGATAAGAACAGCCAGATTTTCTTATTTTTCTGAGAAGTATTTGCACCATCAAAAGTATGTTCGTCGTCGTTTGTTCCATATTTGGGTTTCTTTTTTATCTTTGAGAATCTACTTTGTACATTGTCTTCAGTTTGTTGTTGTTTTCTCTGACGTCTTTTGGGAAACTCGAAAGGTTGCTCATAACTGTCCTCTGTCCCCTCTTCGCTCTGCTGTGTCGGCTTATTAGCATCGCCTGACTTTTTGACCTCTGCGGTTGTTGCTTCGTTTTTCTGAACTGTTGCTGTTTGGTTGGTATCACTATTTTTAACATTTACCAAGATGCCGCTTAAAGCCTAGTTCTCAGAGCGTCGACTGTCGCTCGCGACAATCCCCACTCCTTGCCTTTTCAATTTCGAGCGACAGCTGTCACGTTACGATTACGTCAACCATCTGTCATTTTACACAATATCCCCAATGAAAATTTAGTGAAGTTGATTCAAACCAACTACAGCGACAACAAACTGGCGACACTGTGGAGGGGGTTAGGGGTTCTGACGTTCCTTGTCTCCTATTGGCCAGAGAGAGTGTAGCTGGCGACAGTCGAAGCTCTGAGAACTAGGCTTAAGGAAGCACCAACACCATCTTGGCAGGAAAATTTAGCATTTCTTGAGGTTATATTTCCATTTTTCAATTGTTTTTCCATTAAAGTAGCTTTTTCCTTCCATAACTCACAGTTCTCATGTAGAATGGCGTATTTTTCCTCCAATTCCATAATTATTCTCTTTAAATATTCTACTTCTGTACTAGAAGTTTCAACATTCACCGATCTAACCTCTGATTTGGGTTCCTCTGTTTCATGTTTACATACTGGGTTTTTAACACTCGCTGATTGCCCCAAACACGAGGGATGAAAGCTTTCACGGCACTTTACACATTTAACGTAGTTTAGAACATCTTTATTGCAATGTTTGCAAATAGTTTTATTATTTTTCGCGACGTTTGATTCGGCGTGTCTATCACCCTGCCATCTTGAACAGATAGATAGAATTTATTGGTAATATGATACAGAGTGCTTTTACACGTCATAAAATATAAGTTTAAGGTAGAACAGTTTCAAACAATTAAAAAACCAAAAGGTGTGAGTTAAAATAAGATATTTAACATTACATTTAAAATGGTTCAAAATAAATTGTCCAAATGCATACATAATACTCAAACGTAGTTATTAAAATAAAATTAAAATACAACACAGACAAGTGCTACATCAAGCAGTAAAATTCACAGGAGGTCATTAAAGCTATTATTAAGGTATTCCTCTACTGAATAAAAGGCCCTTTTTCACATCAGCCTCTCTAATCTCCAATGGAAGTACATTAAAAAATTTTATACCATGGTAGTCAGTTCCTCTTCTGGTCCTTGAAAGTCTGTGAAAATCAGGGCGTATGTTATCGCGATTGCGAGTTGAATGGTCATGAATATCACCATGTGTGGAAAAAAGTGATAGGTTGGACCTTCAAGGCATCTTAATATGTATACTGAAGGAAATGTTAAGATTTTGAGTTCCCCAAAACACCGACGAAAGCATTCACGGTATCCAATCCCCGCAATAATACGTATGCACCTACGTTGAAGTCTGAAAACTTTACTTGAATGGGCACACTGCCCCCAGTTAAGAACCGCATACGACATAAGCGATGAGAAGTAACCGTGATAAGCCGACGTCAGCATTGTAACAGACACACATCGCGACAACACCCTTATTAAATAAATTATTTTGGATAATCCACCACACAGCTGCGTTACATGCCACTCCCAGGTAAGTTTAGAATCGAGTGTAATCCCCAAAAACCTCACATGAGCATCACAGGGCACATCAGTAGCATTCTGCCTAAGAGTGAAATTTAAGTTTTGGGTTTTAGATCTGTTCAGGCTTAGCCGATTTGCCAAAAACCAGTTCATTAAATTTGCCTGAGTGGCACCAATTGTTTCTCCCAAGGGGTTGGATGGGTGATATTTATGAATGTTGGTAGTATCATCGGCAAATAGTATTAGTGTTGAAGTATCCTGAAATTTTGATAGATCGTTTATATATATAAGAAACAGTAAGGGCCCCAGAACCGACCCCTGAGGTACCCCATGCTTTAACTGTAGTCTCTGTGACTTATTATGTTTGTACAACACATACTGAGATCGTTCAGAGAGATAGGATTTGATCAATAAAATGCTTTTGTGATCAAAGTTGTAGTGATGCAGTTTCTGAAGCAAAATGAAGAAAATAAACAATTTTCCAACAACGTTTGCCCGACCGTTGAAGAAACATACTTCTGTCTTTTTTGTGCCCACCGATGTCGATGAGATTAAAAAAACTATTCATCAATTAAATAATAACAAAACACCAGGGTGGGATGGTGTGTCTTGTAAAATTTTTTGTAATCTTCCAGTTGATGCTTTACGGATTCTTGCAGAAACTGTGAATTTTTCTTTTGCGACGGGTACTTTTCCCGACACATTGAAGATTGCAAATATTATTCCTCTGTATAAGGGCGGGGATGAGGATTGCCCTTCCAATTATAGACCAGTTGCACTGTTACCAACTTTATCTAAAATCATAGAGAAGCTCGTTAAAATTCGAATTATTAGTTTTGCAAAGCGAAATAGTATACTTAGTTCAGTGCAATTTGGGTTTTTGGAGAATAGTTCGACAAATGATGCTATTTTTAATTTTCTTGAAAGACTTTATCTGGTGATGAATGATCGAGAGGCTTCAGCAGCAGTGTTTTGTGACCTGACGAAAGCATTTGATTGCGTAAATCATAGAATACTGTTGCACAAGCTAAATGCCTACGGTTTCAGGGGTTCCAGTCTTGGCTGGTTTGAATCGTACCTGAATAATAGAACACAATCAGTTTCTTACAACAAGTTAGTGTCTGACCAACAAACGTTAAGGTGTGGGGTTCCCCAAGGTTCAGTCTTGGGGCCTGTTCTATTTTTGCTGTATATTAACGATATTGTAAACCTGCCTATTTCGGGAAAATTTACTTTGTTTGCGGACGACGCTACTATTCTGTGGAGTGGTGCAAGCGGGGAAGACTTGACAGATGTTATTAATTATGATTTGTCTTTGGTAAAAATGTGGTGTGATGCAAACAAATTATGTTTTAATATTACCAAAACAAATATTATGTCTTTTAAACGAAGTGTAGGTCCAGTGTATTTAGACAATAATTTATTAAACAATTCAACTCTTAACAAATTTTTAGGATTGTATATTGACAATAAACTTAAGTTTGAAAAGCATGTAAGGCACCTTAACCAAAGGTTGTCTTCGAATTGTTTCGCTTTAAAGACAATTTCCATTAACTTAGGAAAAACTATTGCCAAGCAAGCATATTTTGCATTAATAGAATCCCATTTACGATATGGCATTTGTTTTTGGGGTTCTTGTGCTAAACAGCTAATGCATACAGTATTTATCCTGCAAAAAAGAGCACTAAGGTATATGAATAAATCCAAATCAAGAGATTCATGTAAACCTCTTTTTATTGCAGACAGCATTTTGACATTACCTTCGTTATTCATCCTGGAAACAGTATCACTGGTACACAAAAAATATCGAAACACCTTAGGCAAAAATGCAACTAACCACAATACAAGAAGATCATTTCAAATTTCATTGCCCATTCCCAGGTCTTCCCAGTTTCATAGCTCGGTCGTTTTTGGTGGGCGTCTGCTGTTCAATCATTTGCCTGCTCGGGTAAGAGAGATTTATGATGGCAAGATATTTAAGAGGGAAGTTAAAAGGTTGCTTGTTGCGAGAGCTTATTATGATATCCAAGAATATTTTGAGGATAATTTTTGATACTTGGGTGCCTAAAATTTTTAAATTTTACTTACATTGACTGTGATATGTATGGATATTTACTTAGATTTTTGTTGTGTAATTTTCATTTTATTGACGCATATGTATCTTTGTTTTGTTTATTCATTTTATTGTATTTTACTCTTTGACTGGTAGACTAAGTGTATATGTATGTATATTATTTTTAAAATTGTTATTTTCCCTGCTTTGTCAGCAAGATTGTATGATCTTTGGACGAATAAAAGCATTTTGAGTTTGAGTTTGAGTCTGTCTGGAAGAATTTCACCCTCGTGATGAATGTGTCAACAGTTTATTGATGAACACACCGACTGTCAAACTTTCAAAATCAATATTGAAGAAGCAATCGTAGAACAAATCACGAAAGAAATGGTTCTAATTCTGCCAATTAAAGCCGAAAAATTATTAGCCAAATGTAGCAGCGATCAATATTTGCCAATCGAACAATCAGTTCTAGTCAAAATACCTGAAAGCTGCGAAATTCAAATCAATGGAAGAAAATTCCTCAATGATGTGAAACTTCAAGAAGGAAAACCATTAATCCTGCCAGAAATCAAACTGTCTGCGATAACGCACGAAACTATTTTGGAAATGCCAAATAAAACCAAAATTAATCTTGACGAAATTTATCGCCTCAAGGATGCAGCCAATCAGCTGACTTCGTTTAGTATTGACAGCCAGCAACCCCAAAATACGTCATTTTACATCACCCTTGTGTTTTGCTCCCTAATTATTATAATTCTAGCAATAACACAAAGAAGAAAAATCTACCAGTTATGGAGATCCACTCAAAATAAGAAACCTAGGGAAGAAAAAGAAGCCACACCCATGGAAAGCATTCCTTCGAAAAAACACTCCGTAATTTTCGAATCTTAAGGATGGAGGAGTTAAGTCACCACAACCTGTGGGAATCGGCCATTCAGCATGAAACCGAGCCCGTGTGACTGCCCACTCAGCAGATGCACCAATGGGAACTAGATTTAAGCAATGTAATGTAATTTACCTCCTAAGATAAATTTTATGTATGATCATTCTCTATTTAGCTATTGTCAAGTAAAGTCAAACTGTAGTTAGCTCCTAATAAATAATTTTTAAAAAGAGATTTTTGAAAGTTAAATACTTAAGTTGCTCAACACCCCATATTTTTTTTGGGGTGTTTTTATTGTGGCCTAATAAAAACTGGTAAAATGGAAAATTTTAGTGTGAAGTAAAACAGATTAGTGATGCAATGGTTCAGGAAAATACCCCCTTCACATTTGCATTATAAGATTATGTGAAGGTATTGCAAATATAAATGTTTTAACAATATAAGGCTCATTTTAGTGTTAATTATATTATTTAGCTAAAAAGTTTACTTTTCGCATAAAAAGCTGTACAAAAGTTAAAATACTAAAAAGAGGACTTATCTGGGTAAAAAAAGAATGTCTGGTCACCTTCATCTGCACATACAGGCATTTAAACTATAAGTTATTACAAGTACTTATTACCTACAAATTTATACTTTAGATAGCTGTAATGTTATGGTTATGATTAAATAAATACATAAACAAATTAAAGACAGTGGATGAGAGAAACAGGTAAGTAATCAGCTACATACAAAGCATACAATTACTAAATAACTTAGCATTTTTCGAAAAAAATTAAGCACTTACTCAATAAGATAGTGAACATTCTCTTCTTTAATTGAAGGTGCACTAAGCTGATCAAACTGAGAATAATTCTCTTCTTTAATTTTATTTGAATTTTCCATAGTGTTAAGTCTGGAATTGGCCTACCCTCGCTATTTGTCACACTGGTATAAGTGGTATAATATTTCAACACTTTTTTTTATCTTCTATAGGCGTGTGTGAATTAACCTAATTAAAGCAGCAATATGTATTAAAACATTATTTTAAGTTAAAAATGAGGAAAATTCATTTATTTACGATATCCTCAGATAGCCAGCCGTATTCGTATTATCGTATTGTTGATTTGTTTTTGACTTTTGCTTGACACTGCCAGTGTTGCCAGAGCTGGTGATTTTTCACCGGATCTGGTGAATTTCGATGCATTTGGTGAAAAACTTTGGTATTATGACCAAAATCTGGTGATTTTCCAAAGATTTCTTTAGCGCCTTACAAGAAAGAAAACAAATATATTTTTTGTTAGCTCTGATGTTTGTTTGAATCAAATATATTATTCAAACAATGATTTAGGTTACCAATGTGATATGATTACCATTCTTGTTCTCCAGTAGTAAGTAGTAGGTACTCCAAATCCAAAATCAAAATTAGAACAAAAATAACTTAAACCTAAATGAATCTAAAATCTAACCTAACATGATTCATTTTATTACTTTACAATTTTTTTTATGCAAGTTCGTTCAATGTTGAATTGGTGTGGATCGTGGTCTCAATTTTGGTAGTGGTTATTAGCACATAGCACTCGTGTCTATCAGACCTGCGCATTTGGCAGCAGCCCGGTGTTGTCGTTCTAACCTAACATTTTATTTCACCCGGGTCCCTCCGGTCGCTTCGCTCGCTCCGAGGGCGCAACCAAACAAAACTAACCCAAGTCAATGCACAAAATCAAGAAAAATGAACTTTGCAAAATATATGAAATAGTACATACGCATGCGTGAAGACTCACATTTGTGGTAGGTAGACAAACCATATTCCTACATCATGTCTAAATTCCCTAAATACGACTAGTGATAAGTGAAAACTTAAACCCCAAACTCAAATTGAAACTGGCAATAATAACAGAAATATCGACTTTATCAAGTAAAAAGAAAATTTTATACAGGTAAAATTTTATGTAGATGGCGGGTATACAAAAAATTCACCTACAAATACAAATATTTTTTGTATTTAACCAATTTATATTGTGTTATGCAGTTCTCTAATTTAGGTTTAGATTTTTTAATGCGGGAGTTAAATATTGCAGCTTTTTATAAAGTAGAGATCCAATTATCTTATTTTAATTGTATGTTAAAAAAACTGGTGATTTCTGGTGATTTTTGAAATAGACATCTGGTGATATTTAATTTTTTCAAATGACAACACTGGCTAGGTCGCGCCGGTCTAGAATAGTTCCCGACACGATTGTGTTATGTATTCTAGGAAACACATGCAAGCTGCTGTATATATCGTAAAAAGTGCATCTAAAGCATAGCCTAAAGAAAAACATAGCTGCGACAATTAAGCGCGGCACCTTTCACAAGCGGGGACAAACTTTATTACTATGTAGTGGGGACCACGGCACAAAGAGAACCGGTATGCTATTCCGGCAAACGAAAATACAACTCGCTCGCGCGGCGCATGACGTAACTGCGGAGCACGTTCCTATGCCGCGTAAGCGTCGTTGCCATGTATTAGCTTTGTAGACATCGGATGATGTAGTGTTTCTAGTAAAAACCTATATATTCACTTTTGTTTACAATGCCTGGTTGTGCAGTAGAAATGCAATAACTATAGCAGAACAACGAAAGGTAGTAATATAAGATATTTCCTGCAAAATGGATTATTGCCGGCAAGCGAGAAGACAAGATTTGTTTAAGGGTTTATACCAAATTATTGAAACCCCTGCGACTGAACAAGAAGATCATTTTGATCAAGATTCATTCGTTGAGGGGTACTTTCCTGAAATAAGTTTACCAGAATAATGAAGATATAAATTTTGACATATTAGATCAGTTTGAAAGCAAGGAACAAATCAACAATGAACCTCTAAAATATATAGCTAGGTATGTTGCCTATATATTTTGAAACAAATACAACTTAGGCTCTAGCACAATGAATGCAGACTTAGGATCTCATGAATGGTTGCATTTCATTTCGAGGGGTGGCGTTTTGAATCCCAACGAGGATCTTTTAAATGCGGCAAGAATACTTGATACGGAATTTTGCAAATTTCATGGGGCATCACTTTCAAAAGATGATATTTAAAAAAGTTACTGAAAATACTTTTTCAAAATTGGGAGAAAATTCCAAAATTCCTTATGAAGTAATAATCTGTTTAAGTCGTACTAGAACTTACATTAGACTTCGCGACTTAAATAGGCTGATAAGCTTTCAAAATTGTAAGAGAAAATTATTTAAAAAATGCATAAATTTACCAATGTAAATAGAAAATAAATACAATTTTCCAGAAGTTTCACTTTATAATTTACAGGATCAAATGTGGTAGAAATTTTAAGTTATATGTGTACATAAAGAATGTACTTGAAATCATTGGCATCCTATTTTATTGAAGCAATAAAGTACAAGCAGAAGTATCAATTATCATGAATCCTACCTAATTCATCAAATTAAATCTTTATCTTTATCATTCAGTCTCACAGTTCGGTAGTTTGGGTTATGTTGAAATCTAACTTACGTCAATTTTCGTTCCACAAAGGTAACATAATATTGTAAATACGCGCGTTGCTCCGCAGTGACGTCACCGCGTCGCTCGTCGAGCTGCTGGCGGTGCGCAATATCATACCGGTTCTCTTTGTGCCGTGGTGGGGACGAAATAAATAAATCTAACTCATTAGTGAAGTGAGCCGTACTCAATAGTGGTGTCGATTTTCGTTACTTTTGACTACTCGCTACTTTTCGTTACTTTCCTATAAAGTAATCATTTCAAATATTCGTTACGTCGTTACTTTGATTACTTCGATAGTAGGTATATTCTGGGTATTGTATGGTTCGTTATTAGCATTTATTATAATGTTTACTGCAATACCTTTAACAATCATTATAATTTTTTTTCGGCTAATAAGAAAATTCTAAGTTCTCTTGTGGAATACTGTTTAATTACGAGCGTGTATGAGCAGTGTTGCCAGATCAGTTTTACAGTTGGGTAGTAGCACAGCTTATTCAATAACCAGCTACTCATCTTGCAGCGGCATCCTTTGATTTGGGAAAGTCAAGTGAAAATTTTAGAAGAGGGCCATGAGTTAATATTTTTCTAAACGTCTGAGCATCTGAATAATACTTTTGACAATTCGGTTGATTTAAAATAGGATGTTTTATCGTCTAAAATCCTTTTGAAAACGATTTTAAATGGCAAAATTGTATAAAATCCGAAATTTCCGGTCTTTTTAGGGCAATAGCCGCAGCTTCGGGCGAATTTGTCGTGGATTTTGAAGGGAATATTCATTTTAAATTCAGTTCGCTTCGTGTCATTACATGGCCTGAAAAATCACGAGACTGTGAAACTGAACCGCTAAAGCTAGTTTTACACTTATCCAAGTTCATGTCAAATAACTTTGACAAGGCGGCCTTGAATGAATTTCGCAAATGTAATATGGGACTTTGATATCAAATAACTTCAAGGTCGCCTTGTCAAAGTTCTTTGATGCAATTAGAACACGTCCAATTTTTCATCAAATATTTGATCAAATTCGGGGGTACCAGCATACACATATTAAAACCAGCCGCAATAATTATAGCTAGAGCTGCAGCTTTATTTCTGTTTAAAGCTGTATGTTTCTTCATTATGATATGACAACACAATAATCAAATTTATCAAGTCAAAATATCCAATTTAGCATAACCTAAAAATGTGGTAAGTTGCCAGTTGGTAACAGTTTAGAAATATCATTGGCAAGAACAAGAACGCGATTCACAAGTGTGAAACGGTGCCGTCAAGTCTTCATCATATAAATTGTACAATAACTTTGATCAAAATTCTTTGACATGAACTTGGATAAGTGTAAAACTAGCTTAAGGGCACTGTCAGGAAGCGCAGTGCCCGACACTCCAACTTTCCGATTTCGATAGAGATGAATAGCTGGTTATTGAATAAGCTGTGGTTGTAGATTGATTAAAAAAATAGTAGATTACAAATTCACTGTCTAGCTTTAAAAAAAACATACCTATTCATGGTAAAACTGAAGTAAAGCAGAACTAATACCACTAACCCCTAACAGTAAACTAATAACACCTGTTATTCAGTCGGGTTTGAGTAAACACGCCGACGTCGCCAACACAGACACACAAGTGACAAGTCGTAAGTAAAATGACATTTAAACGATTCAAAGAACGAGCCGGTGAATCCCTTATATGTATATATAGAACTAGTGGTGGTGGTGCCATCTTTTAAAACTGCTTAAAAATAGCAACGTAATTCCACTTCACAAAAATAATTAAGATGTTATGTTAGAATTTTAAGATTTCTGTTTAATTTTTTAATTTTTTCTTGTAGTTTTAGGATATTTATTCAAGTATTCTGTTTTTTTCTAAATAATAGTAGAATTTACCTTTAAGAAGGTAGAATAGTAGCCAAAGGTCAAAAATAGTAGATCTACTATAAAAATAGTAGAACTGGTAACACTGTGTATGAGGTTAAGGCACTTGCTTCATATATTTGGCTATTTGGGTTAACAACTTTTTTCATAATTATGAAATAACAAAGATACATGGTACGAGGAAACAAAATTACCCAACTAGCATTTATGGTAGCAGATAGGTAACCGCGACTATCAAAGCCACCACAAAGTGGGCGGTGACCATTGGCGGCTACGTCGTATATTCGTAGCTGCTAAGTAACTGCGACCAAAATGGGGAAAGATTTTGAGTAGCCGGGTAGTGTCTTGGGTAGTTTTTGCCACTAAAAGAGTTACTATGATATGTTACTAAGAAGTAGCCTACTGGTGAATGCGACTTATCTGTTACGAAGCTGCCTAGTCGCGGGTTCGTGGCAGCCAAGTGTTTGCCACCGACATGTGGAACTTTCGTTAAACTTAAACTTTATTCGCAGCGACCTCTTCATACAGTTTCATACTTCATAAAAATAAATGTCATGATGGAAAATAATTATGGAAGCCATTATTATTTTTTTTTGTTATTTACCATGCGATTTTAACGCCTTTGTAGGTAAATTCCAAAACGCAATCGACTTTACTGAATAAAATAGTGGGTTTATATGACAAAATTTTCGAGCGCCTCTCAAAACATTTAAATTACTATATTATTTGCAATAGAAACTCATGTAGTAATAAAAAAAAGTTTATTAATTTGCTTGAAACTGGCGTGAAACTTTAAAATATTAGTCCACCATCAAAATCTAAGGAAAAAAGCTTTAGTTTAGGTACATTTAGCTTGAAAACGCAAAATGTTTGAGCCATTTGACTGTTCGTCTGAAAAGTCATGAAAAAAATATGGCCGTTTAATCCAAAAAATACTTTATAGTTCCATATGCTTCTACAAAGTACCGGGAACAATAATATATTAGGCCAACCCTACCCGTTTGGAACTTTAAAATCTTCGGATTGATAAAGTGGCAATTGTAACTACCCAGAGGCGACTTTATAGAAACAATAACTTTATAGTGACCTAGGAAGGTAGCAGTAACCATTTTGCTGCTTTCAATGCTACTATAAATTAGAAGTAACTAGGTGTCGTGGCCGCGACTACTACGGAACTTAAATTGTTACTATAAAGTAACAAAAACTTAATGGAGGCATTATGGTAGCACTTGTTAGTAACCGCTACTTCAAAAAGTTACTATAAAGTTTTTGGTCTTTTATGGTGTCATATTCGAAGATTCGGGTAGTTCCAGCTACTTCTTTAAATTACATGTTTGCCACTTGGAATCAGGGTGTTTATTTTCCACTTTTATTTTAAACCTGGTTTAAAAGTTCCGGTTAATTTTATTCGCTGGTTAAATTCAAAGTTACTGTCATTCGATAGACAGGAATATGCAAACCGTTTTTTTTTGCTCTCGTGCGGTTTAGATTTTAAAGCCTATCAAAATGTCAAAATGCCCGACTTTCAACTGTCAATATTTCGTAAACACCTAAAGATAGGTATAAGATATTATACACGAAATGTGTTTAGATTTATCTAGAGATTCCAAAAATGTAGTAATATACAGGGTGTTCCATTTAAAAAATCTGGAGTAAGCTGATATATTAAAAAATCGTTAGTGCTTTGTTTTATATTTAACTTAGAAAAAAACTTGGCTACCAACCCTACATTTTGCTTTTTTGTTTAACTTGATATCTTTAAAAACAAAAAAGTTACAGCGAATGAAAATGTTATCAAAATAAATTGAACGCACAGTACATGTTGCTCCGATTTAGCGTAATTGTGCACTTTATGCATAAACTAGTTCGTGAACTATAGCCAGATCAAAAATTTACTTTCATTTCACCATATTGACAATATTTTTATCTAGCGAATAAAATGAAAAAGCGAAAAAATATGCAAAATCGTACATAATACGTTTATAAAATTGTGCAGGTTGCTAAGAATCTATATAAAACAAAATTATGTACTTATATAAGATCTTTTTTAAGCTTAGAAGAGAACAACTATATAAATCAAAATTTTCAAAATTATTATTGCAGATCTTCACAAGTTCGTCTAAAACCGAAACTACTTGTGCAAAATAAAATCTCATATAAAAAAACTTTTCTTGTGTATAGATCTTGTTGATATTTGAAGATTATCTTGGAGCTTATATTCTATTATAGTTATATTCATGTGAGTTTATTTCAATTTCAATTTATTATATGTGTGTTATATAACGTTAAAAAATAAATAATTTTCTAGATAAATGAGTTGATTTATTGATCGTAATTTATCAAAATAATATGTAACTCAATAATATTTTTCTTTAGGTAATTGACTTTTCTTTCAAGAATGCTGTACTTACTACAAGTAATCTACATTCGCCATTCTTAATTTCACTTCAAAAGACATTTTTAACTATTTCTTTCAGGTGTAATATTTAAATAAATATCCGGCTCTCTTTACGCAGCTTTTTGGATCAAAAAATTGGTTATTCTCTACTCGAAATAAGCAGTATTTTATAAATCATATATTTTGTAGTGAAAGTTTAAATAAAATAATAGGGGAGAGTAACAATTTTAGTATATAACGTCCCAAAAAATTTGAGTACGGCTCACTTCACTAATGAGTTAGATTTATTTATTTCCTCCCCACTACATAGTAATAAAGTTGGTCCTCGCTTGTCAAAGGTGCCGCGCTTAAGTGTCGCAGCTATGTTTTTCTTTAGGCTATGGTAATGCCATCAATACCAGCCGCATTTGATTTCATATTGCTAATATATTTATAAATATCAGATGGAAGCACTAACTTGAAGGAAAATGTAATTTGACCATTTTTCCTAATACTACTATAATAATATTAATAATAATAATAATAATAATAATAATAATAATAATAATAATAATAATAATCTTTATTTGTCCTAGGAAAAATACATTTTCATAGATACGTCAAAATAAAGTAAAACTACACTTTAAATTGCATATTGTCTAAAATAAACAACATCTAAAATCACTAAATACATACATAGCACTTAAAAAATTAAAATAAAAAGTAAACCAACACAAATTCACATTAACATTGGTTAAGCTAAGAATTCAATAAAATTCACTAAAATTCCTGTTCTCTCTTAATGCAGTACTAAACTCCCCAATAGAATAAGGAACCAATTTTATTATATATTTTTTAAGCTTTTTTTTTGAAGATACTCATTGGCAAGCTCCTAAACTCTAAAGGAAGTAAATTGAATAACTGAATTCCAGTACTGCTAAATTTATGTAGGCGAGAAACTGGCATGATGATATTTGTTCCATTACGAGTATTATGGGTATGGTTATCACTGTGTTGGATATTTATGAATATTGCCCTTTATGTAACAGATGTTTTCATAGCATATTTTGCCATACAGAGTCATAATCCCAAATTGAACAAAGAATGGTCTACAGCTTTCAGTTGAAGGTATGTTAGCCAATATTCTTATTGCATTTTTCTGTTTTAAAAACACGGTATTTAGGTGAGTGGTCGCTGCGTTTCCCCATGCCGGAACACCATAACACATTTTGGAATGGAAAAGGGCATGGTATGCAGTCAATGTTGCATCCATACCAATGGTAAAATGGATTTTTCTTAAGGCAAAGAGAGAGGAGGATAGCTTCTGGTTTAAGGCATTGATTTGATGTTGCCATCCTAGGGATGTATCCAAAATCACTACTAAAAACTTGGGGTTACAATCAATGCCATCTCCACGCAGCTTAAACTCCAGCTGCACTGTTTTTGCCTCATTGAGAAGTAACTTATTTGCTGAAAACCATAGCTTAGCCCTTTTTAAAATTGACTGGAAAAGAGCAATTATTGGATGCCCTTTCTTACATCTAACCAAAAAAGATGAGTCAGCTGCGTATTGCAAGGCGAAAGTTGAAGACTGGTCTACAAAAATTGAAAGGTCATTAACACATATAATAAACAATATAGGTCCCAAAATGGATCCTTGAGGTACACCTCGTTTAAGAGGCAATCTGAACTACGCTTTTCCAAGACCTATGCATCTATTGGAAACGCTCCTCTAGATAGGATTTAAATATTTGTAGAGATTGTCCACGAACTCCGTAGTGCTCCAACTTTCCCAGTAGTAGAGCATGATCAACCAAATCAAACGCTGAGGACAGATCAGTCAGCAAACAACCACAGGAATCACCAGCCGCCATTGATTCCTGAACAAACTCGTGAAGTTTGTAAATAGCATCCAAGGTTGATAATCCTTTTCTATAACCAAACTGATTCGGTGAGACGATATTGTGCCGGTCAAAAAATGACACGAGGCTTTGAGACAAGACTGTCTGATCCATTCACGCGCACGATGTATTGAGGCTTGTTGCACTCGCCAAAAAATCCCTGCATTGTTTCTAAGTTGTTCGCAATGAAACTAAATCCTCTCTAAAAGTTCATCCCTGGTTTCAACAGGAGTTGAATACACTAAATTTTTTAAATGTCCACAGAGATAAAAATCCAATGGATTTAAGTCAGGGGAACGCGGATGCCAAGCTACAGGACCGGCTCGGCCGATCCAATGATTAGGAAAAACATTGTTCAGGTGTTCCCTTCTGCAACACTAAAATGAGGTGGAGCCTTATCGTGCATGAACCACATGTTTTGTCTAGTTTCAATTGGCACATTCTCTAAAAGTTCTTGCAGATTATTTTGTAGGAATTCTAAATAAAGTTGTCCATTCAGCCGTGCTGGCAATACGAAGGGTCCTATTAAAGAATTTCCAATGATTCCGGCCCAAACATTAATTGCCGGGAATTGCAAATTGCAAATTATGGGATGGGATTATTAAGTTAGTTAATATTTCTTGCTAACGATGTCAAGTTAAGGAAGTTGACTTTGTCAAAATAATAGATTTACCTTCCTATTGTTAATCAAGTACCTGCATTCTTTAAATACCTGAATCCTAGGAAATAAAACATTAAAATGTATTTTAGATATGCAGACAAAACATTTATATTTTATTTATTTTTCTCGAAAACTGTTCATTCTATCGATTTTGAACAAGAGTACCTTTTCTTTGGCTTAGGTCTCAAGCCATCGAAAAATATGTTTTTTTGGGTCGTTATAGTACAGGGTGTTAGAAAAAATAAGCATTAATGTTTCACAGCTAGTCCGTCCTTGGTAAACTAAAAAAGACAAATGTATTCCAGTGACATCATTTTAAGTGATCGTCACCAGTGTTGATCATATCAAAATTGTATTAAATTATTTCAAGCACTTCGCAAGTTATTTACAAAAAAACGTTTTTCAGGGGCGTCCTTTAAGGGCCCATATCTCCGTCGGGAGGACCTTTGGAAAAAAAATTTATAGGAACTTCTCGTGTTATTGTTTCGTCTTCTATCTGACTACGAGAGGGTGCCCACATTTTCCGGGACACCCTGTATATCTTCGGATTTTTTAGCTTTTGAGTAATGATTTTTACATCATCAGGTGTAACTGGGCCAATGAAATGTGAAAAACTCTTATCAGGTATGCCAGCATGGTTTACAAAGAAGTCGTTGAAAAAATCTAAATCATCAACATCATTTCCACTCTTTTATTTCTACCATTCTCATAGTTAATGATCTCCCAGGTACTCTTGATCGTATTGTCGGATGTCAGTAACTTGTCCGTGTAGTACTGTTCTTTTGCTTTCAACTGTTGTCTACGATATAACCTTTTATATTCATTATAGATTTTTTTGTTATTTTCTGTTGGATTTTGTTTGTAACGTTCATAAAAAAATAAATTAAGATCCTTAGACTTTCTAACTGCCTCCGTTATCCAGGGTGGCTTTTTCCGTGTATTGTGGTTCTTGGGTTTAGCTTCAAAACACAAGTTATAGTAATGCAGAAAAGTATCTAGAAAAGCATTACACTTTTCCTCCGCAGAATTGGCTGAGTAAACCTCATTCCAAGTTTCCCTCATCAAACAATTGTTAAAAACATCCAGATTACTCTGACTATACACATTTCTTTGAAAAGCACCCTCATCATGACATGGAACCCCTTTGTCATAGAGTTTGGGTTAGTTTGGGTTAGTACATGAACCATTTGTGCAAAATGATCTGCGAGGCCTAGGTCAAATGACTCCCCTGTATTTGGCAATTGAAAATTAACAAATATATTGTCAATACAACTTGCCTTGTTATTCTGGCGGCGGGTCTCAGAAAAAATAGCCCTACCCAGCCCAAATGACCGTAGAACATCATTTAGACTATAAGTATGAGAGTGGCCTTCAAAGAAATCTACATTAAAATCGCCCCCCAGCACTATATTTACACCATTTTTGAATCTGCTTGACCATTCTAATAGGTTCTGCAATACTAAGAGAAACTGATTGAAGTTAGAATTTGGGGGTCTATAAATACAAATTCCTAAGAGATCTACATCTTGTATGAAACAAGCACCTACTTCCAACACCCTCTCAACTGAGAAATTCACAATATCTGTGACTTCAGTTACTTTTTTAAATTCTTGGTGTGTATATATGCATACACCGCCATTTTTTGCATTTGATCTACAGTAGCAGCTTGCCATATCAAAGCCATGAATCGGATAACAAGTTTTCTCATCGTTTTTAAGCCAGTGTTCGGATATAAACACATTTTTGATATTTTGCTGGTTAGGTAGAAACACCTCAAAATCTGACACTTTATTGCGAATACACTGAGGATTTATTTTTGGTATGACTGCCTACGAAAAAATGAGTTGCGAGATGAGTTGTTTACTATTTTATAGGGACGGACAGCTATACCATCGGGCCAAGTATGTTTATTAAACAACTTGTTTGTAGAGGATTCTTCTCCAATGATTTTAAATGACTTATATGTTCGATTAGACTTATTTTGATTAAGTTTCTCACATTTTACATTTTGGATATTATGTTTAAGTTTTAGCATGTTTTCAAGTTTTGTTGCTGTAGTGTTAAGAGAGAATAGGGACGCAAATACAATACATTTTTTAGGAATAATCACGACTTTTATATCATTAAAGTTATTATTAACATTGCAAGTTAAAACATTACCGTTATTTTCTCTTGCTGAATCTGGAGAGGCAAAGGTGGGCTTTAGGGCTCTTTGTTGTTGTCGTCCTTCATGTTCTAGTCTGCTTCTGGCCTTTCTCATGGTTAAGACTAGCCTTTGGTTGGCTATGGCGTGGTTTATGTGTAGAGGTAGAAGAACTTGACTCCCTTTTTTTTTGTTGGCATTTACTACTGTAGCAGCTGATGCAGGCATGTTGAAGTTGTGAAGCTGTTGCTTGAGGCTTTCCACTTCCCTTAATAAGCGAATGTCTGCTTCCGCCTTAGCATTAATATTACTACAATCTGTCAAATGTTCCGAATTCTGGGATGTTGATGGTGGTACTGGTCCTTGCAGTTGCAAGACTCCTGGTTTATTAGTAAAAAAATTAACTAATTCCACATTTGTTTCCTTTATAGTTTTCGAAAACGACTCTAGCTTGGAAGTTATTTGTTGCAGCATTGAGTAGTTAAGGGTTTTCTTCTGAAGCGGATGTAATTTGAGCCCCCATGGCATTTAACTCACTAAGAATTGGTTTATTTTCCTCTAGAACTTGGATAAAAAGTTCAATATTCTTGATTAGCCTGTCATCATCTTGGATTTTATTTCTTTCACAGGAGCTTCTGGAGATTAATGTCTCTTTGATTATAGATTGTAGACTGGAATTATTTTCCTTGGTTATATGTTGAACAGTGAAAATATTTTTTGATTTAAGTGAGAAAAATTCAGATTTAATACCCATTATTATTTGCTCACTTCCTGATTGGGATATCTCACCTCCTTCACTTAGAAGCCCTTTTGATCATGTTTTTGTACATGCAGAAAGATCAAGGTTTTTATCAAGGGTACTCAGTACTCAGTTCTCCCTGAGAACCTTTTTTTAAGCGGGCTTCTCCTCCCATTGTTCATTTTCTAATGAACAACCGGAGCAGTAGAAATGGACCCTTCTTTTACTTAAAGTAGCACAGCGCTCCTCAGATGCTGATATTCCAAAGCATTCCCTACATAGTTTGCATTGACATATTATGTCACACATTATTGCGGTTTGGGACTTTTGAGTTTGATCGATTTGGAAATACCATATATTTAATACTACTATATCGTGAGTCGAGCCAAAATTTGTCCGAAATCAAAACGAGATAGAATGATCGATGTGTACTTTCAGCGTTTAGCGCAAGTCAATTATTTCAACCAATAAGCGGTGCCTCTTCGATTATCGATCGCCTCCACATGTGCGTGGTCGTATAGAGCGTCGAATTGTCAGCTCGTTTGCCGTTTTGTTGTTTGTTGCCGTTTACCATATATTTAATAAATATATGCCGTTTACAGTATTAAAGTCATTGTGAGTCGTCCATTTTGGTGTTTATTGTTTGCTTTGTACTTTACTGAAATCGCCATACTTACTTTGTTTATTGTTATTTCGAAGTTTTTGCCGTTTTGTTGTTTTTGTCGTTTACAGTCGTTCATTTTGGTGTTTACTGTTTGCTTTGTACTTTACTCAAATGCCTATACTTACTTTGTTTATTGTTATTTCAAACTTGGACAATTTGTCGGTGTGAACTTGTAGTGAAGATGCCAATTATGTAAATTAATTATGGATTTGTCCATAAATGTGAGATTTTTCCATGAAGCCAAACAAATGTCGTCTGAAGAAAAATACCTATATAAGGCAAAAATACACTATTTTATTTAAGGGGCAATAAAATTAGAAGTGTCATAATATCATGTTTTATTTACCTCTTAACCCAAAAATATATAAATGAATATCTGCAGTTACATTCTGTTTGAAAACTAAGGTTCATATTGTTTTGTAATCATATGTTGTTTTTCAATTATTTCTATCCACCACAAACATCTATTCATTTTTGGAATATCATTAAAGTTATATGACAAATAAATTTCATAATTTATATTGTTAACATAAATACTAATTTATGATGAGGGCGTTTCACACTGACCTGGATTTCAAAACGTACATACCATATTGATGAGTTTATTGGTTTTAATATGTGAAATATACTATTTGCCCGGCTAACTCATGCGCAAATTAACCAAAGTATACATCAAGCAAGTGCAATGAGTGCAACAAGTACATCCTCGGCGAACTGCAGTTCCATAGTAAACAAGCTTGACACACGATATAGGAGTATTAAATATATGGGAAATACATCCTTGGAATGCCATTTCTTAAAGTCTATATTGTTCGTCTGACTGTAAGCTGGCAGAAATGTAAAAAACAAATACAATCGGAGATGGTAATTGTACTAAAACAGTACAATATTATTCAGATGGACAACCTTTTATTATAATACCAAGCTTATCTGCATACCAGGACAATAAAAAACTGCACAATGGGTTCCAATAGAATGGGATTCTTCAAACGTATAACAATAGAAAGGAATTTATCTCGTAAATATGGGTCCGAGTTGCCTGTGGCTCAATTATACCTTTTACTAAATTTATTCATAACACAGGAACATCTTCAGGAATATTAAACATCCAGAAATACACTTGATTTTCTAGCTTAATGATGGTGTAAAGCACTACTAAAAAAACTTAAGAATTTCAATAGAAAAATCGTATCAAACCCTGAGCACATATAACTCACATCAGCACAATACAATCTGAGTTGTACTATTTACAATAGTATAAAATTCTATTACTACACTCGTTTGTTTTCTGAAAAACACTGTAGAAATAACCATTTATTTCCCCTGAGTCTGCTAATGCTGGAGGAATATCTGAGATTTTACTTGAACATTAGGTTCCCTTAAAGTTTGCCATATCTTTTTGGGATCATTCTGCCTCTCCAAAAAATCTAAGTATGCTGACTTTTCTCTACGTATAGATATTTTAGTGGGATTTCTGAGCTTTTTGAATTCATTTATGTTTTCTACAGTGTTATTCAAGTTAGCCTTACACTTCGCTATATCCCTCTCCTTCATCAACGCTCTGGTTGCAAAAGTAAGCCATGGAGAGTAGGGTTTACTCACTCTAATTGTTTTAATTGGAGCATATATGTCAAACAAATATTTTATATTTTGGTTCAAAAATTTAATTTTGTTTTCTATATCATAAATGTAGTACAACTCATCCCACTTTATTCCTGATAAATCATAAAAAATTTTATAATCCCTTATTGACAAAAACTTTTCAAACCTATTCACCCAGGATACATTAATTTCGCAGTATGTTAACAAATGGTCACTTACACCATTTGATTCCATAGTACCATACTTACTTACAACTTGATTATCATTTGCAACAATTGGATCTAGCAATGTAGCAGTTGTGCCGGTTACACGGATCGGCCCTGAAAGAACCCATAACTATCGAATAACTTATTTACAGAATTTTGAACATTGAACATATTTATATTCAAATCCCCAAGAACAACAATGGCAGTATTTCTGGTAGTAGACCATCCAATATATTTACACACTCTGCCACATTATTTCCTACTTCATTACGACAAACGGGCCTTAAGGTCTTTAGTGGAAATAGAAACCTAATCCAATGTCCAACCTGTAACGCGGAAGAGGAGGACGCACACAAAAAAGCAACCGAGCTGCTCTCCACCAAAGACATCGACATTAAATCCCTAAAAGCCAAGGTGGCAAGGCTAGAAGATCAAGGAAAATCATTTCAAGAATATTTTGATCAAGTTACAATGAAAATGGATACTATGCAAGGTAACCTCCTGAAAAGCATAGAAAACATTGCACAATCATTAGACGTCAACAACATGAATAAAGTAAACATGGTAGTGCCCGAGATCCCGTCGCCACCAGCAGTATTTACCATACAGTCCTCACCACCAACAAATGCCACTCCCGTAACAAACAGCGCGATTGCCGCTGACCGCAGCAACAAGCGGAAATTCTGTTCTCTCGTGTCACCGCCAATTCGAGAAATGGAAAACGCTCGGCAAAAATCTCCCCAGAAGCACGAGACAATCAAATTAATAACAACAAAGAGGAGCCACTAAAAAATCACGAGAATAACGAATGGTTGCGGGTTTCACAAAGAAATGAAAGGCAAAAGTTTCCGAAACAAGACAGACCCCAACCAATGCAGGGTTCAAACGCCAATTTCCGTCTGGATGAGGCGAGGAAGGTTTCCTTCCTCTTCATATCCGGTTGTGACACAAGTGTTACCATGAAGGTCGTCCAAAAATACGTAGAAGAAATTCTCAAAACAACTTGCAAAGTCCACAAAATGAAAACAACAAAAGACCGGTTAAAGAGCTCATTTAAATAGGAGATCCCTCTGGAAAAGAGGGAAGAAGCTATGTGTCCCAATTTGTGGGGAAAGGGTATCATAGTAAACCATTTTCTCCACATGCGACGACGCCTCACCCAACAGGGGAATCCATCGGAACAGTCAAATTGAGTATTTTATACCACAACATATGTTCCGTCAGGAATAAAGTGGGAGAACTGAAAGCCTTTTTTCATGACACAAATTTCAAAACGGACATCCTCTGTCTTTCTGAGCATTTTCTTAAGGCTCATGAGGCTCCACTGGTCCAACTTATGGGTTACAAACTAGCCTCATGCTATACAAGATGTGTGAAAAGCCACGGAGGAACAGCAATTTTTGTAAAAAGTAATCTGATGCTATTGAAAGAAAGGACCTGTTGAACCAAAGCCGTGCGATGTCTTATGAAGTAGCTGCAGCAGGGTTACGATCTTTAAATCTTAATATTTTGACTGTCTATGGTCCTCCGGGTAGTGATTTTGATTTATTTTTGGCACTTTTAGATCAGTCCTTGGAAACTTTATCAGGTAAGTTTTATCATGTTGTAATTGTTGGTGATTTTAATGTGAATTTTAATGTAAATAGTACTAGGAACCAAAATTTATTGATCTTTTAAGCAAAAATGGGTATACCCAACAAATCTTTGAAAATACAAGGTACGAAGCATGTTTAGACAACATTTTTATAAACTTGAATAATATTTTAAATTTTAACAGATCTGTTCTTCAGGTTGCAACATCAGACCACAAAGGGGTGGAAATAAACATAGAATTTGTACTAAAAAATTATCATGACAGTCCAGAAACACCTACTTTGCATCGTCCCATAATCCAGGTAGGTATAAATAACCTATATCATCATCTGAGCAATGCAGATTGGTCATTCCTGGCCTTGAACCTCGATGCAGATCAAAAGAGTAAGATTTTTATGAATAACCTCACACATTTTTATAATGTATGTCTTCCGTTAAAACAACTCAAAGCCATGTCAAACAACTCAAACTCGATTCAGTGGTTTAACCCCAGGTTGTCCAACATGAGGGAGACATTAAATTTCTTAAATGATCTATCATATTTTAGGAATACAGGAAGTAGAGGCGTTAAAAAATTAATTTAAAAAAGATTACAGGAATTCAATAAATAATGTTGAAGAAATGCAAATTCATACTTTATTCAAAATTCTGACAATCCCATAAGGGTATTCCAAATGCAACCTGATCGAGTAAACTATTTACAATTATTAAATTTACAGATTCCTGTTACAGGCTTTTCTTTTAGGCAGGTCACCATTATAGAAGTAAAAGATGCATTAAATAATTTAGAATCAAAACATAGTAAAGACATTTTTGGCTACAATACAATTCTCCTTAAAAAATTGAAAGATCGCTTAATCATACCACTTACTTATAAACTCTTGTATTACAGAGGGGGTGTTTCCAAGCTTTTTCAAAGTATCCAGAATTATTCCAGTTCATAAAAAGGGGGCTCTCGGGGATGTCAATAACTATAGACCTATTGCGTTGGTACCTGCTTTATCAAAAGTTTTTGAACTCTTACTTAAGAATCAAATTTACAGTTATTTTGAGGAAAACAATCTGTTCATAAATATACAATTTGGCTTCAGACAATAAAGGTCAACAGTGTCAGCAATTATTATGAGAGTCATGGAGTATGTTGTCGAGGGCTTTGAAGATAGTCAATACATAGGTGCGATTCTGTGTGACCTCTCAAAGGCCTTCAACTGTATATCACATGACATACTGCGAACAAAGCTCAACCACTATGGCTTTGATTCTATGGGCTTTAAACTTCTATGCAGCTATCTGTCACAAAGAAAACATCAGACCTTCTCGGGAGGCAACTTATCAAGTCCAATGAGTGTCAAGCATGGAGTTACCCAAGGTTCAATTCTCGGTCCGCTCCTGTTTTTGATTTACATTAATGACCTTGAAGCATCTGTTAATAACCACTTAGTCCTCTTTGCTTGCGATACAACTGCTTTGGCAAAAAATAGAAATTTGGAGTCACTGGTCACCGAAATGGATTGTTCCTTGGGACAAATTCAAACTTGGTTTAACAACAATGAGCTGTCCTTAAACACATCCAAAATGGGGAAAATTATTTTCACTCTCAGGGGGATAGATCCACAAGTCAACACAATCGAGCTAAATGCATTGTCAGTTAAACTTTTGGGTGTTCATATCGATAGATCTTTAATTTTTGAAGAGCATATAGACCAACTTGCTAAAAAACTTACACTTTTTCAGTCTCACTGTGATTATGCCATCCTGGTCTGGGGACATGCCCCACAAGTGAAGAGGGTTTTTGCTATCCAGAGAAGGGCTGTTCGTGTCATGCTGGGGCTGGGTTGCAGGGATGATGTGGGGCGATTTTTTATTGATCTTTAAATATTAACATTACCTTCCTTATACATTTTACGATGCTTGGTCTACACTAGAAAAAATCTAGAAAAATACATCATACAAAGTGACTGTCATGATCATAACACTGGTTCAAAGAAAATATAAGGGTAGATTTTCTGCGATTAAATAAGTCTTCTATAAGTTCAACCCATTACGGTCCAATTTTCTTTAATAAACTGACTCAACACCTTAGGAATAAAAATGAAACACAATTCTATTATTCTGTAAAAAATATCTATTAAACAAAGCATTTACAACTTTGGGCAATTCTTAAATGCAGGTGACCTCAATAGTATATAGAATAATCTTATTTATTTTATCACATATGTATGTTTTCTGTCACCACCTGTGAGATTATTGTTCAGGTATAATTGTATTGTATTTTAATTATTGTATTGTGTTTATCTTAATTGTTGACTGAATTAATTATTTTATTGTATTACTCTATTATGACGTATGTAAGAAATTTTGTAATTTGATAACGTGAATAAATCAGTATTTCAGTATTACCCTATATATAACACCGACTGATATTGACACTGTTTTACTTAACCTTATACGTAGCCAATAATGTTCATAACCCTCAGTCAACAAGAGGTTTGCAAAACTTAAACACTCACACCCCAAAGTGCTCTTCACGTAAATGCCTACTCCACCACTTCTGCCTTGACCTCGATCACTCCTGTAAAATTTGAAACCCGGTATTTCCACTACGTTGGATGCAGTGTCCTCCGATAACCATGTTTCCATCACCCCCACTACATCAAAGTCATTATTTTGAACTATGTTTG
>JAEQML010060415.1:0-27206 GCA_016904865.1 Pissodes strobi | reverse complement strand
TTTTTGGTTTATCTTCTTTATTTAAGTAAATGAAAGGTGGTTTAAAAAAAAATTCTGCGTGCGTGAGCAACTTATTTTATTTTGCCCACTAGTGCTGGTTAAATTTTATTGCTTTATAGTATATGGTAAAAATATTCGGCTATCAACAAAAATAAATTCATCATTTTTTATAAAAATAAGTGCTTTGTTAATCTTATTTACAAAAAAAAATTAAGAGCTATTTAACCCTATTTTCTTGTTATAGATCCGTTTTGGACTAACTGAACATCAAGTCTGCATAGCGTAATTAAGTATCGTGTTGATCGTCTTGCCTCTTCACTGAAGACTGAAATATCCGAGCCACCTGATATGAGAGGGAAACACACGAATCGCCATAATAAGATGCCAGAGGAAATAATACAAAACATAGAAAATCATATAAGCAGCTTTTCAAGAAGGAGTTCCCATTATAGCCGGAAAAAAATTATCGCAAGTTTTTTTTTGCCTGCAGAATTAAATATCTCAAAGATGCATAAGATATATTTGGAAAAATATAAAAATGAAGTATTCCAGACGCTACAAAAGGGCGAAGAAGCTCATCCAAAAGTTACCTACGACTTCTGCAATCGCAGTTTTGTATTAAACAATAACATTAGTTTTGGAACTCAAGCTTGTGACCGGTTACAAAATCTTATGCTTGCCGAGTTAGTTCTTCAGACTGAAAAAGATCTCCACGTTCGTAAATCCGAAATGTTTTACAGAAAATTAAAAGAAGTTACGATTCTGAGTAAAGAAGACAACACGGAAGTAGAATTTACCGCTACCTCATATACCAGCAAGAGATGACAAAAGACAACTTTTGGAATATAATATTTGTATTCATTCAGGAAAAATGGGTACCTCAAACTTTTACATGTATGATGAGCAGACCGTTAAGAAAGCAAGTAATGAAGTCATTTCCTTTCTTCATCATTATATACAAACATATTTGCCTGTATCGGTAAACAAGCTCTACATTTTTTCGAACAATGATTTGTGCAAAACAAAACCAAACTTTAACGAAATATTTATTCACTATTGTAAACAAAAATGAAAAAATAAGTCAAATATATCACCAATATCCGGAACCAGGACAGAGTTTCCTACCGAGCGATAGGTCATTTGGACTTATAGAAAAGAATAAAAGGAAGAAGGACAGGATATACCTACCTTCAGAATGTTAGTTGAAGAAACTTCGAAAACATTTAGGGTAGTTCCCGTAAAACAAGACATGATCCTAAATTTTTCAGACCATTTTAAACAACTTTTTAAATCAGCACCTAAAGGACCAAAAAAGGAAAATTTGCCATATCAACATATAGATTAATGAAGTACACCAAGAATGATAAGTATTGAATGCTCCGTTAGTTCGGGTTTACTAAATCTGACAAAATTTTCTATTAATGAAAAACGGGACATGCCACCCTCAATGCCGAATAATAAAGCATACTACAAACTTTTGGACATAAACCCTAAAAAAATTGGGGATCTAAAAGACCTAGTATAAAAGTATGTACCTTTAAATATTATAAATTTGGGCTGGTTCTGTTGAAATTGGAAATATAATAAATTAAAATTATTTGTTAAAGTAAAAGTCTTTCCAATCTGAAATGAAACAGTTGCTAAGACGGCGTCGCTTGTCCTTAATTCGGCAACCTTAGGCGGTATGTTTGTAGACTTTTTATTCAATTTAGATTTGAAGTACACTACCTACCTCTGCTACTCGTACCTGGCCATTTTTCTTCATCTTCACTTTGGTTAATTATTTCATTTTCTCAATTAATAATCTTATTAGAGAAACTAATAAGTTTATGAATATTGAAAGTGAGTTTTATATATCGTCCCTGTCCAGGCAAAGTATCGTATGCGCCATTTGAGTTACCTTTATTTTTAAGGAAAATGACAGTAACACTAGTAGCAGTAACAGAAGAAAAGGAAAATTGTCAATTCTTTTGATGATATAAGCGCCAAATGTAAATAACTACAATGTATTAATTGTGTATACTTTATTTTAACAAATAAACAGAAAGTAATAGTAAAACCCCAAATTAATTGTAAAACTGAAAATTAATAAAAAACGACTTAACAAGAAGAGCTTGTTACGATTATATATATAAGGCTTGAATTAAACTCACTGACACCGTTTAGCACTGGGTTTAATTATTATTCTTTGTTATAATAATATTACAACAGTTACATCGCCTATTATGTGTTTGGCGGGATATTTCTTATGATAATAAAAAACGCCACCTGACTTAGGTTATTATCTACTCTTCCTTATTACTAATATGGCAACAATATAGATCAAGGATGCTGGAACTTTAGGAAATTCTTAACACTCATCCTAGATTTGAAATATTTTAGAAATACACTCAAAATTATAATGAACACGAAAATCGTAATAGCTACAAACTCAATTCACATAACATGAACTTTATTTCTAAAATAAATAAATACATCTTTATTCAATGCTTTTGTAAGCATATCTGCCAGATTTTGGTCAGTTGAAACATATTCAATTAATAAATCTTTTCTCGCAACTAAGTCTTTCAAATAATGATTTTTAATCTCAATTTTTGGCTCTCTTTAAATTTTCATTACTTTTTGACATAAGAATAGAACTTGTTATCACAATAAAGTATTGTTTCACTATTAATTTTAAAGTCCCTTAAAAGCTCCTTGATATTTACAAGGTCTTGAGCACAAGCAGCAGCTGCCACGTATTCCGCTTCTGCGGTGGATAGAGCCACGCAACTTTGCCCCTTTTAAAAACCATGATATTGGATTCGTTTCATATAGTATCATACAGCCACTTACGCTCTTCCTATCATTTTTGTCTGTTGCCCAGTCAGCGTCTGAATATCCCTTCACATTTATATCAATAATTATATTATTCTTATGATATATTAATTTTTTTCTTTAGTTTCTTGCAAGTAACGTAAAATTATTTTACCAGAATTCCAAGTCTCTGTAGTGTGTTTATCTAAGAATATGTTTAAGTAGCAAACTGAGAATGTAATACCAGGTCTAGTTGTTGTTGACAGATATATCAATCCTCCAATCAGTTGTCTGTATGGGACTTGAATTATTTCACTTTCTGAGTTATATTGAAATCCTTTAATCATTGGCGTATTTTTTCCATTACATTCTTCCATATTAAAATTAGCTAGTAGTTTTTCTATAAATTTAGTTTGATTTATTTCTATTTTCTCTTCTGTTCTATTAATATTGATTCCTGAAAAGTTCTTAATTTTTCCTAAATCTTTTGCTTCAAAATAACGTTTTAGTAGTTTTACTGTTTCTTCAATATTTTCTTCCTTTCCCATTACTATCATATCATCAACGTATATGAAAATCCATATATTCTTGTTATAGTATAAGCAACAATCGTACTTTGACCTTTCAAAATTATTCATTACTGCAAAATCATTAAAGGTGTCATTCCAAACTTTTGGTGACTCTCTCAATCCGTATAATGCTCTATTTAATCTCAATATAGGAGATTCTGCTCTAGATCCTGATGGTGCATATATGTATACTTCACTTTCCAACTCTCCATTTAAAAATGCTGTAGGAATATCTAATTGTCTTATTTCCAACTTCTTTTGTAATGCTACTGATATCAACAGTCTTATTGTTGACAATCTAGCAACTGGTGAATAAACTGGATTGAATGAATCCTCATCCTTCATCTGAAATCCCTTTGCTACAATCCTGGACTTTTTAGTTCCATTTTCCTTTGTTCTAAATATCCATTTTGTCTGAATAGCATTTTTTCCATCTGGTAACTGCCTCTTTCCAAGTTTTAAGTTTTTCATGAGAGTTTAATTCTTTTTCAATAGCTTCTTTCTATTCGTTAGTTCTCATAGCATCTTTGTATTCTACAGGATCACTGTTATCTGTAGATATTAGACAGTATGCGTTGTAGTCTCATATTCACTAAGATATCTTGGTGTCTTTATTTTTCTACCTCGACTTGTACTTTTTCCTCTAATTTTTCAAAACTATTCATTTCTTCATTTCAATGTTGTTCTCTCCCTCCTTTATACCATATGCTTTTCAATCTCTATTATTATTTCCTTTTTGTCATTATTACTTCCATTTTTCATTATATTGTAATAATGTGTCTGTTTCTCATTATATCTAACATTTCTCGAATAAAAGACTATATTTTCTTCATAATTTCATAGTCGATATCCTGCACCATTATACCCTACGATTATGCAAGGTTGTGCTCGCCTTTCTAAATTATTTTTTTCTACTACCGTGCGTAAAATACTCACTTTACGCACTCTCTAAGATTCGTAAAATAGGCCTTTTTTAATGTGCAGTGCGTAAAGTAAGTTATTTTACGCACTAGTGCGTAAAGTAAAGCTGACATATTTTTTGACGTTTAGGACAGTGCGTAAAGTAATATAATATTATTTTAATTTTTTCATATATTTTTCGATAGTAGAAAAAATTTTGTATGCTACTCATGTGTAAAGTACCCTTTTTTTATTCATGGGATTGTCGCATTCGCCTACGGCTCATGCGACAATATTCCCATTCATAAAAAAAGATTCACTTTACACACTTGTTGCATAAATAACTATTTTGGTAATATCACTGCCCATGCTTGGCTTTCAAATACTTTTAACTTTGTCAAATCATTCTTTTTATACCATCTCATAGCTGGAGCTTCACCTTTATTGGCTTCGGTAGGTGACCTGTTTAATTCATAAGCTGAGCATTGTATTGCTTCACCCCATAGTTCTCTAGGTAGATTAGTTTCTGCGAATTTTGTTCTAACTTTGTCTAAAAGAGTTATGTTCATCCTTTCTGATGTACAGGGTGGCCCGTTTAAGAGGGGCCTATACCTTATCTCGAAAACTACGGGGTTTGGAAAAAAAAATTAAATACAAAAGTTATTCCTAGTAAAATGATCTTTACTTTTTTAGTATTGTTTTAATCGTCATTTTTTTATATACAGGATGTTCAAAGAAAGTTACACTTTTTTAAATGAAACACCCTATATTTTATTACATTTTTGGATTCTACTTAAAATTCTAAGCATATTTAATATATGATGTTATACCTCTAAAGTTAGTAGTTTAACAGCTATAAACAGTTGAAAATCGGTACTTTGACTACTTTTTACCTTGGTAGCAAGAAGACCATTGGAGATGGAGTAAAATGAATTCCACATTCCTATCTTAACCTTTCAAGAGCTATCTGATGGTGCTAACTGACGGTACCTACCGAGGTACCAGATTTGGTACCCATGGTACCACCTGCAAACTAGCTAGAGGATGTTACGCCGTCAGGATTGTGTCCAATGAGTTGGGCCGTGCAATGGCTAGAACAGTCTATTTTTCTCTGGTTGAGAGTCACTTAAGGTATGGCATTGCCTTCTGGGATTTTTGTAGCCGGATGTTGTTTAACTCAGCGTTCATTTTACAGAAGAGGGCGGTACGCTATATTTTCGGGGTGAAGCCGCGAGAGTCCTGTAGGCCCTTGTTCAGGGAGCACGGAATTTTAACACTTCCTTGCATTTTTATTTTGGAAACCGTGTCTTTGGTAAATAAAAGAAAGGCAATTCATGCTGCAACTAATTCTAACAATTATAATACTCGGCAAAGGAACAATCTCCCTTTACCGATTCCGAAGAGCGCACTAACCAAGAACTCCCTTATCTATGAAAGCCTAAAAATTTACAACCACTTGCCCGTTGACGTGAAGCAACGTCAAACACAGATAAGTTTTAAAAGATCTGTATCTTTATTATTAAGACATAAAGCATATTATAGCTTGCAAGAATTTTACAATGACGACTGGTCTTAACCTTATCTGTTTTATTGGAGTGCGATTAATGGTATGTTATAGGATTTTAAATTGTAGTAAACGTTTTTTTTGTTTTTCATTTTGATGTATGACCCAGATTATTTGTTTGTTGTATTTTATTTATTTTTTTTCTTGTCCCTTATTTTTATTTTATCATTGTTCGTTCCTCTTAGTATACTCTTGATAGTGAAATTTTTTATATTTAGTTTGTAAGCTACTTTGATATACGCTTTTTTACATTTTAGTTTTTAAGTTGGCTTTGTTAATAAGAACTTGTTCTTTTACAACAATAAAGCGTGTTTGAAATTGAAATTGAAATTGAAATTTGGCTGTTCCTATTTTGACTTCTTGTTCCAGTTCTAACTCGCCCATTACCATATGCTGTGTGCAACCCGAGTCGAAAATAAAACTGTTTATAGCTTTGAGGAACTACCTGTGCTTTTTTATGGCAGTGGCACACACACTAAAGGGAGATCCTATGGCGCTCGACGAGCGGTGTGTGTGCGAAGATGTTGATTGACACGGTTTTTTAGTAGTTGTAGGTTGTAACTAGTGGGAAACAGATGTCCTGGGAGTGAGTTCCACAGTGATGCAGTGCGCCAGACAAAGGAGTTGTTGTAAAGCGATGTTCTAGGTGTTTACAGTTGTACGACGAACTGGTGCGCTCTTGCCGTCTGTCGTGACTGTCTGACAGAAGTTGCCAGGAGCGGGATGAGGCGGGCTAAATCCTGGGAACATCTGCCGTGAAACTATCTGTAAAACAGAGACATCTCGGCCACATTTCTGCGGTGTTCAAGACTATCCAGATTCCGGGTCAAGGTCAAAGTACGTCGCTTAATGCAACGAATACTACCTCGTCTGCCTGGTTTGCTTGAGATCCTGCCTGACTTTGATCATTACTTTGTTCTCGATTTCTCTGATAACCGCCTCTGTAAGTACTTCTTCTGCCCTAATAATATAACTCCTCTAGGTGTCCTATTTGAATTCTGGCGACAATCAGCAATTCTATGACCAATTTTGCCACACTTATAGCAAGTATAAGGTTGTGCTTTAAAGGATACTTCTCACTGGTTACCACTTTGTCCCTGTTCTGTTTTTAGTTTTAATTCTTCATCGAGCAATCGAGATTTTACAATATCCATGGTTACTATACTATTCATAGTTTCTATTACTGTAATTACTGCATCATATTTATCATTTAAGGTTAATAAAAGATGACATACCTTATCTTCTTCTTCTACTTTGGATCCAACACTTTCTAGCTCTTGAATTAATGTGTCAAAATTGTGAAAATGATCTTCTGGCTTCTCATGTCTTTTGTGCTTTAATGTCAATAATCTTCTGTTTAGTGCCAGTTTGGTGAATACACTTCGTCTTTGGAATACATCTTCTAATGATTTGATCATATCTTTGGTTGGTTTTGAGTCTTATAATGTCCAAGTGTTTATCACTTTCACATTGCACTATGATTGATTTGGTTCTTGCATCTCTTAATTTGAATTCTCCTTTTTCTTTATCGCCAGTGATATCTTCTATGACCTTTTCCAATGTGTCTTTTAGTTGTTTTTCATCCAGTAGAGCCCCAACTCTAAATTTAACATCGTTAAAATTTTCTGAATTTAACTGTGATACTGTCAAAAAAGAAGCAGCCTTAACGTTAATCTTGTGTGACCAACGTGTCTGGGCCCATAACCTGTTACGATTATATATGTATATTAAGGCTTGAATTAAACTCACTGACACCGTTTAATACTTGATTTAATTATTATTCTTTGTTATAATAATATTACAACAGTTACAACACCTACTATGTGTTTGGCGGGATATTTCTCATAATAATAAAAAACGTCGCTTAACTTAGGTTATTATCTACTCTCCCTTATTACTAATATGGCAAATCAAGGATGCTAGAACTTTAGGAAATTCTTAACAGAGCTTTGCTAAAAATTATGCGTCAACTTCATCTTCTTCATCTGTGTCAGGTAATTCATCAATAATATCTCGTGAATGAGGCAGAGAAGCGTACTCAGCATGGTAGTCGCTGACTGCAAACACAATTTCATATGATCTTTATGATAGCTGCTGATATCGGCAGTAGGGAAGTATAACATTTTTTAGCGGTTTTCCGTCATCTTTTATGGTAAACTGCTGTTTATTTGCAAACTCTTTCAAGTAACTATATTTGGCTATCATGCATTTGGAATTTTCGCCTTCCAATTCTACCATGCGAATTTGGGAAATTTTGAGGGACTCACCTTTTGCTTTGTTTTTATTTTTGTTTTTTTCTTAAAATTGGTCCAGGTTGTATGTCAGTGGATGTTGTTTCTTCAACTCCATTAATTTCGGGAATTGAAAAATTTGAAATATATTTTGCAATTGTGGAATAGTTCATAAAATCGTCATAGTTCAACAAATATATACAATATGGCCCAGGTGTGTGCGTAGCAAGACTTATGGCAGTTTTCCACATTCAAGGTGAGTAAATAGTTTTTTTTTGGAAATAAAGGATTCTATAGTTGCATGCGTCGAATCAACGGGCATGCATGTATGGCCGGCAATTAGGTAATTTAATGTGATTTTCTTTATGTTGATAGAAGTTTCAATAAACCTGTTAATCATTGCAAGAACTTGTTTATGTTTGGAAAGTTTGTAAATTTCAGGAGAAACCGTCTGGTCCAAGAGGTGAAGATATCTATTTAGAGCAGTGCATATTTCGTTTGAACCTTTTTTTCCCAAAGTCTCGTTCCACAGGAAACAAAAACCGTTTTTTGTTGTACTCTCATACACCATGAAATTGTATACTGCTAACTTAGGAGAATAATATAAAAGGTCAAAAGACACGCACATAAAATTTGGGTCACGATTTTCTTGATGTTTTTTAAATTTAATACGGCTATTTTCGATCTCTTCTCTATGGCTCAGATATTTCTCTTTATCTGCTGGTTCTAGATTTGTTTCGCCAGTACTTTTAACATTTTCGCAGATATTACACTTGTCTTTTTTGGCACATGAATACCTAAATTGTAACCTTTGAAGACCCTAAAAATGTTGCTCTTCCCACTGGATCTGTTTTTTGCATGTAACAAGCCTCTTGATACAATCGGTGTAGATTTGAAAATTTTCTAATATCAGAAGTCATATATAGTTTCTTTGTTTTAAAGCGACAATAATGCGATAGTACGACTGGTATTTTCTCAATAAACTCTCTGACAGGTTTAATAGCCCATTCAGTTTTCTTATTCTTTGGTGCACAGCGACCTCGCGAGTCTTTTTGAATCATTCCCGTCTTCGAAACATTGTCTATGGTTTGTCGCAAAGACATTCGACTAATATCTAGAGTTTTAAGTATAAACTGCTGCTTTGTTAGCCTTGAAATTTCCAATTAATATTCAATTGTTCTGTTTCTCTTAGAATGACCATTCTTTGTTCGTTGAATTAGCCAGCTCTTGTTGTCATCATACGAGTTAAGCTTATAGTAATCACTAAATATTTGCTGTCTATCAGTCTCACTTACCGATTTACAAATATTTTGGCATTTTTTATTTGCACAAAGATTTAATACAATATTTTATGGACATGATTTTCTAGTTTTAAATTTGGATAAACCAGTCTCAGCATGACGTTTACTTTCATCCCCCGAACTGTTTCTTTCTTCTCTTTTTTTTACAATCTTCTGTACCTCTATTTGAGAAGTCCACTTCCAAAACCCCCTAAATGCATCATAACAGATTTTGAAATACTACAAAAAATCATCTATAAATATCATGTCATAATATATATGTCTTAAATTGTTCTGGGGTTCTAAGGTGAAGTAAGGTGTTTAGGTCCTCATCTCATCTGTTTACGCATTGGTTGGAAATTAATTTCCAAAACTAACACAAGAAATGTCTGCTACAAGTGCTACAGCAAAGAAAAAAGGGCCTAATTGGTCACAAGCAGAAGTCACAACATTTCTTCAACTGTGCATAGAAAAAAAAATAGTTCAATTAATGTACTCCAAGAAGTTCAGGTATGTTGACATTTTTAAAATGTTGGTGAGAGGAATGAATGAGCAAGGTTTCGAGAAGACCTGACCAAATAAAACTGAAATTAAAAAAACTGAAACAAGAGTATGTAACTTGTAAAAAAAACAACAGCAAAAGTGGAGCAGCACGATCAACATGTCCATTGTACGATGAACTGGATTTACTGTTTAGTTTAAGGCCCAATCTAGCTGTTAATATTGACTACACAAGGAATAGATACAGGGGACTATGAAACTGAACACGAATCTGAAATGCCAATAGACTTCAGCATTGATATCTTTGACGGTAAGTAAAAGGCTCATCTCCTAATTAGTAATAATTTATTTAATCAGTTTTAGGTGAGCAAGTTGAGGATGGAGCTGATATTGATCCCGGTGAGGGCACCAGTAGAAATTCAGATACTCCGCACTCAGTAAAAAGAAGGGGTTCTTATGTTGAAGGTGAGTGAGACTATAAATACCGAGATAAATACTTAGTATACCTATAATAATACTTTTATTTAATAATAAATTGTGTTATTTGAAGGAAAAAAAGCTATAAAATAGTGCATATTAGTAATCAATAATAATCTATTTAATCACTTCTAGGTGAGGAAGTTGAGGATGGGACTGGTTTTGATCCTGGTAAGGGCACCAGTAGAAATTCAGATTTAGAAACTCCTCACTCAGCCAAAAGAAGGCGTTCCAATGTTCAGGGTGAGTAGGGCTATATAGTATGTAATATAATTTCATGTAATAATTGTATTATTTGAAGGGAGAAAAACCTATAAAGCTGCCTAAAATGAATATAGTGAAAAATTTATTGAAAAGCAAGAGACCCTTATTAATAATACAATAACGAAGTTGTTAGATTCACAGAAAGAAATGTTGGAAACAGCAAACCGTGAACAGAGACAATGGGAGTCGGAAATGTTAGAAAAAGAACAAGAATTCCAACGACAACAGACTGAAATCATGATGCGCATGTTTACACAATGCATTCAGTCTCTGAAACCACCTACGTTGAGCAACCTTGGTTCTCTGAAAGTGATGAACGTACGTATCTAATCAAGGGTAGATAGGATTATCATTGGAAATTTTGTTGGTATAATGGGTTTAGACCTGTAAATAAAATGAATAAAGAACAAGTATTTTGTAAACTTGTTTATTTTATTATATTTCAGATGTCACAAAGAAACTTGAAAGTAGTTGAAGTGAAAAAGAAGAACAAGGAATTAGGACAACTGTCATAATTTCCATGTACTATTATTTTTTTATTCTGGACAATAGAGAGTTTTGTATGAATTGTGTTTTACTTGATCACTCTCACCTTGCTGACTGTCTATATATTTGAATGTCTTATGCATATGCGCCGGTTTTGAAAATCTGTATGGATGCCTTAGCAAGAGTCGATTTTTTTAAGTACCTACCTACCACGTACCATTTTTTTATGGTAAAATATTCAATCTATGCTAAATCAACTAAAAATGTTTTTATGTTAAATGATTTATTTCATTTAAACATGACAAGCAGGAGAAACCTAAGAGAAAATTTTATACCTATAAGGCCTAAGGTATAAAAGTGAATAAAAATTCAGAAAACCAACAAATAAAAATTATTATAAAATTAACAAAAAAATAAAATAATGAATCGCAGTTCTGCCTACCTAAGACTGCCGCACATCTACTATTTAAGTTCTTTAACTCTAATCTGAACAATGACAATTATATTTCAATTGTAATTTTAAATTAAAATAAATAAAATACTGGCCAATTCGTATGGGTGCTCCGAACCGCATCCATATTTACCCATACTCGTGGTTCCGGCGCCTATGGTTTTATGTTTCTACATAAAACTTTGGTGGTTTTAAATGGTATATTCCACAACATGGTCTCAATACCATTTGGTATTAATTATTCCATTTATTAGGTATTGTAAAAGTTAAATTTCTATTGTTTTCCAATATTTTAATCATTTTCAAACTTGTATATTATTGATTTGTGCCACTTTTCGATTAGGTTAGCAGATGTGACCAAGATGAGATGTCAGGTTGTTATATTAAATAAGAGGTCAGTAGGACTTGAAGAAGAAAAAAACAACAATAATAATTGCAACAAACAGATTATATATGATACAAGTGACAATTTGATTAACACTAAACATTATTTTAATAAAGATGTTCTGATCATCGTCTTAAAATTGATTGTCTTACTGGGAAATTTTGGGCAAGATATTCCATAAGATGATCTCTTGTTTGTGAAGCAGTAGGTGCACTTCTCTCATGACTGAATCCCCCTTGTGGCTGTTGGTACACTTTCTCAGTTTCCAACACTACATCCATCCAATTTAAAGAACCTTCCCAAAAAAATGAAGCGCTGTTACAGTTAGTAGTACACAAAAAGGGCTGCTGCTTTTAACCTCTTAAAGGGAACTAAAGTTCTAAGTTTTGATTGTCAGAAAAATTTAATTTTGGCCAAACTTCCGGATCAAAGTGCTTATTATACCCGTCAGATGTACTTATAACATTTTAGGATTTGTGAAGGCCACTCTAAATCAAAGCAAAATGTTACCAATACGTTTGCTTACGTTTGGCTAAAACATGATTTTGCCAAATCATCAAACGAAATAGCATCTGCCGTACTTCATCGTTTAAATGAAACAGATTTAACTGACACACACAAAATAGTTCTGTTTGCCGACGGATATGGCGGACAAAACAAAAATTCAATGCTACTAGCAATGTTATGTTTCTGGTTAATTCAAAGGGCAGCAGAAGTAACGGAATTAAAATTACTTTTCCGGTAGTGGGCCATTCGTTTATGCCCCCAAATCGTACGTTTGGATTAATAGAAAGAATCATCAAGAAAAAAACACAATTCTTACACCAAAGGAATATACAGACGTAATCGGTCAATATTCTACTGTCATTAAATTTGGCACAGAATGTCAAGTATATGATTTTAAAAAAGAATGCACAAATATTATGATAAACCTGGACTCTGGCACTTTAAATTTAATGCTTGTAAAAGGTTTGTCATCACTCATGCAAATAAAAATAATGCTTTGATACGAGGTGAACCTAATTTTATCGCAGATGTTAGAGAAGCCAAGATGGTATGTAAAAGAGGAAAAAGTTTTACAACTATGAAGCCACAGACACTTGCAAGAGGACGTCCTCTAAAAAAACAAAAATTAAGGATTTGAATTTTTTGTTGGAGAAACACTTTGGTCCAGACTGGAAAGAAGATCCCCAGCTTAAATTATATATTGCCAGCAGAACACTGTTTAATGGTTGATAGTATGCCAATTAAACAGACAAATTCTTTAAGTATTTATGTCGACTCTGACCTTTGGTTTCATGAACATGTAACCAGTAAACTAAAAAATCATACGGAGCTCTAAAGTGGATATATGGTCAGAGGCACTTTTTGACCGAAGAAACCAAAAAAGTTATTTGCGATTCATTAGTCCTATCCCACTTTAATCATTGCGATGTTGTGTATGGGCCGTGTTTGGATCAAAATGATGCACGAAGGATACAAAAGGTGCAAAATTCGTGCCTTCGACTGATATTTATTTCGCATAAATTAGAGGATATTGGGTGGTTAAACATGTTTAACCGACGAAAATTGCACTACGCCTGCTTCTGTTATAAGCAAAATATTTGTTTCAGAAAATTAATTTTAGGTCAGAAGCCACCAGGTAAATCTCCATAACATGAGTTCTCTTACAGTTCCACGGCACAGGAAGGAATTGTTCAAAAGGTCTTTTTCCTACAATGTGGCCTCTTGCTTAAATTCATTACGGATAACGACTTTTACACAATCATGTGTCGCCTTTAAAAACCGAATTAGGTATTTGCTGTCCGCCAGTCAGTGATCATAATTAAGTAACTAAATATTTCTCTTTGCTCTTGTTTTTCATGTCTCTTTTATCTCTATTTTCCTCTTTTCTTGTATTTAATTCTTTAGTTATTTATAATTTGTAAGTGTTAAAATATTAATTTTATAATATTTTGGGTAACTGTTAATTATACTAGGTATATGTAATAATTTAATTTAATACATACTAGGCCTAAACAGTGTTCATGTTAACCGAATGTCTGCAATGTGGTCAGGCCCTTTTATTTTCCATTATGTTAAGTTTTTATGTTTTATGTTATCTTGTAATAAAATATTGTATATGGAAAATAATAAATTTATATTATTATTATTATATTATATAAAGAAGTGATAGAAACTCAACAGTCAAATAATAATGAAGATGATCAGTCATCTGGTGAAGATTATGTCAATGAAATTCCAGAAGATATTTTAGTACTACACAGAAATTTGTTTTATTCTAAAACCCTCCTAGTGTTATGTTTTGTTCCAAAACCCCTATAGCGATTCTTTTTTGGTCATAATTTTTGTTTCCAAAATATTTTTTTTCTATTTTTGGCATCATACAGATCAAATATTTTTGTCTAAAAAACAATCAAAACCCGAAAAATTTAACTGTGTACTATCAGCGACAGGAGAGGTTTTCTGGTTTTTTTTCAAAATCTGTTATGATGCATTTAGGGGGTTTTGGAAAAGGACTACTCAAATAGAGGTACAGAAGATGGTAAAAAAAGAGAAGAAAGAAACAGTTCGGGGGATGAAAGCTCTTTTTGGCGCTTTTGGTTAATTTTGGTTAGTCGATCAATCAACTCTCGGTTAGTTTCAGTTAGTTCCAATTTATTTTAGTAATTTGAACCGGATCCGATACATTAAAACCAATGTTAATGTTTTTGGTTAGTTATGGTTAGTCGCCAATGTTCGGTTTGAATTAGTTTTAACTTACTTTTATTTTTTTTAAATCTGTTCCGATACAATTTAACCCTTTTCGATGCTTTGGGTACTTTTGGTTAGTTTGGGTTAGTCGTTCAATCAATATTCGTTTAGTTTCAGTTAGTTTTAATTTATTTTTGTCATTTGAACAGATTCAGTGATGTGGCAAATGTAGGATGCACTTTTTCGCGATTTGATGCCCCATACTAGAAAAACAAAAACATTTCCAATGTTAAAATTCAACATTCAATATCTATAAAGGCAATATATTCTTCAGGAATATTATTCCTAAATGTAGCAAGTGGGTTTCCAGGATCTTTACATGATGCTAGAGTAAGTAATAAAGTAAAACCAAAATTAAAGATCAATTTCAATATTATAATAATGACATTTTACAATGCATTGTTTATTTCTAACAACAATGTCATTTCCCGTAACATTAAAAGGGCCTTTTTAGTTTTACTATACCAGATATGTAGCCATTATAGTACAACTGATTAATGAGGGTCTTGTAAGTGAATGTAGTCGGTGAATAATAGCATTTTTGGATTTCTTTCATATACAAACTATTTATATTCCGACATAAACGTGAATTAGTTTTATTCCCTCTCTACTAAGATCACTAAATGCACTCTCGCTACATTCAAGAGTAATGAGGGTGCAATATCTGGCCTTACTTATACCACACTGTTTAATTTTAATTAATCTTATTCCAGATATTGAGGGAGAGTGTTCTGTATATGTATATAATGTACGGGGAAGGTCATTATTTCTATGATGCCCCCTTATCGATCAATTCCTAGTATTATTCAGTATAGAATGGTTTACATATTTTCCAGTCCTCTCAATTCAATTCATTACTTATGTTTTTTTGTTTAGTTCAGTGACACTGGACACTTGACCAGAGAAAATGCATATTACAACAATTAGTCTCCAAAACAAGAGTTTGTATAGAGAACAGCTTTGGGCTGCTTAAAGTAAGATGGAGAATTCTGAATCACGTTGATACCTACTCTATCGAATTTCATAATTTTTGCTTATTAGAAGGTGATGAAATTGTATTAGACAAAGAAGGAAAAAATTAATGAAAAAGTAGTTAGAGTGGGAGTGAAAAAAAGAAGAGAGATCTCAATATTTAGAAATTAGAGCATTAACTACAGATACTTGTAACTCTAACCACTAAGATAGCTAAAAATTAATCGTGGTCGTCCAAATTAGGATATCTTGGTGATTCAGAAACAAGTACCGCAAATGTAGTTCTGTAGATTTTGATTCGAGCATTAATTTAGATTTTTTTTTCAATTTAAATTTTCTGTTTTTACTTCTATATTTTTATCTATTCAAATAAAATAAATTGCATTTTTTGCATTCTGCAAATTGATATTATCATATTTTTAATGTGACTGAAACGTCACCATCAAGAATTCAAAATTTTTAAATAGGGACCTCAACTTTTTATTTAATTTTTCAAAAACATTTGATATTGTAATATCAACCCTTGTATAAACCTTATTAACAATTACTATCAATATCTCATTAACACTTTTATCGTTTGAAAAGGAGACGTAAGAGACAATAGGTACATCAGACCTGGATTACTTCAATTTCCTTTCAATATTTCTTTCTTATTGGAAGACTAAACTATTTATTAATAAGTGTAAGATACATAGTTCATTTTAGAAAGCCAAGAGTGCTAAATAATTAAATAAAAAATTTACATCTATATTGATTAAAATTAATTCATGTTACTGATGGAGGTCCAAGTATGAAACCTGTCTAAAAATGTTTGATCAGACTTGATTTCTCTAGACACATTCTACAGGTACATGCTTATGATTACTGACTGTGAATCAAATAATTTTTGTTTTATCTATATTTTGAGTGTTAACAGTTGGAAAATAAAAATATTCATTGCTAATCCTGTTTCTTATTGAACTATAAGGTATCTTCTATTGAACTTCTAATCAGCTTTCTTTAAATATTTTCTCATAATATAATTTGACCTGTTAAGATGGATAACACTCATAACTTCTACAGGTGTAACACATTTGATGTACCTACTTCAATAATAAATGGAATGATGAAAATAGAAAAAAATAATCCAACTTTTTCAGGCTAAATTTTCATGCTATAAAGGAAGAATGCATCTAAATTGATTGCTTTATTTATTAAAACACTCAGTATACTTTGGAGATAATGTGGAACTATCTTTTCTAGGGGGATCTTCTGTACGTGCTCGGAGAGAAACAATCTAAAAGAAGTTTGAAACAATAAATATATAACACAAATGCCATTTATTAGATTTTACATTCCAGCAGATTTAAGCGATGGGAAAACAGGAAAATTATTAGCACAATCGTGACTTGATATTTAGAAAAAGTAACATAAATATTCAATATATAAAAATAAAAAACATCTCTTAAATCTAAATCTCTATTTACATAATAGAATTTGTAATATTAATATACATTATATTGTAATGAAACAATCTTTGTATTCCATGCAAAAAAATTTAATCCAAAATGACTTCTATAAATAGCGAAATAGAGCGCTTTCTGCCTAAGCCATCAACAGTGTTACTTGTCAGTGGAAAAAGGACATATCCATGAAGACAAACGAACAACACAAATCGACAACGGTCACAATTAAAATTCACACACTGTACGTCACATTTTTGAGAAAATGTTTCACATAATTTAGTTTAAAATCTTAATTAAAACAAAATTGAGGTACCTAGAATCACGCTTTTGGGTGTCACCCTTTCGTCCATGGATTCAACGAAAACAATTTGCTATCCCTTGATATTCCTTTCTTGAGTTGTAAATCAGAAATTTCTTTAGAAAATTCCGACCATTGAACCATTTTTAAAAGAGTATTTAAAGAAATCTCCAATTCGTCATTTGTCAAGCTACCAAGAATACGTTTGTTTTTATTGACTGGTGTACTATTAAAAATAAACCTTAGGACGTATCCAAAAACATGTAAAAGCTTGTGCAAACTTGAAAACAATTGAAATATATTTTGATCATTAAAGGTGTTAGTGAATGACAACTGAAGGTGTATTTTCTATATCTATTTGTGTTGCAATGGGCCAATATGAATCATGCATTTTGAGAAATTCCGATCCATTCCACCACAAAGCAGATTCATTCAATTGTTGTGTACTATGTCCACGTGACAGAATGTCAGCCGCGTTATCTGTTGAAGACACGTGTCTCCATTCAGATTTTTCTGTTGTCATGAATTTGTACTATTCTATTTGCTACGAAAGTATTCCAATAATTTGGTTCACCTGCGATCCAGGAGAGTACAATAGTGGAAACACACCAGAAATGTATTTTTTTATTTTAATTTTAAATTAAGATTCTACATTTTTTTGTCAAACATGCCAAGAGAAGTGCTCCGCAAGGTTTTAATCTCCGTAGAGAAATGATTTTTAAGGACGCGATACGAGATTTTGTACATAATAATTTTGATTGACGTTGTCCGTTAATGTCGGTACTCACCAAATAAATACAAGCACCGTATGCAACTTCACATGAATCACAAAACCCGTGTAATTATATTGAAATATAATTAGGTATAGTAACCTGTCGTGTCACCTTTATTGAATTAAGGTGTGACAATTGATCAGAAAAGCTTTTCCAAAGGGTAAAAATGTCAACAGGTACAGACTCGTCCCAACCTACTTTTGATTGCCAAAGTCATTGCATAATTATTTTTGCACGCACAGTAACCGGACCCACTAATCCAAGTGGATCAAAAATCTTGGCGATCTTAGATAATATTTGCCTTTTTGTTACGGTTTCTTTTGCATTAAAATTAGCCGAGTAACTAAAGGTGTCATTGCTTGGATGCCAAAATAATCCAAGTGTTTTTCGCGTTTTGTCTTCCGATAAATCAAATTTTTCTAGTTGGTCTTGATTGCAGTCAGCCAAATTTTCCGCCTTGTTTGAATAACATTTCCGTAATGGACAACATGCATCTTTCAAAATTGTAATAATTTGTTTTTTCAGAGTTATTGCATTTTCAATGGTGTCAGAACCCGTTAAAAGATCGTGAACGTAAAATGAGCTTAAAATTGCCTTAGAGGCGCTAGGATATTTTTCGGAATTATCGATTGCGGCCTGATTCAAAGAACGAGTTGCTAAAAATGATGCCGAAGCAGTGCCGTACGTTACAGTATTTAAAGTGTAATGCTTTTGTTCATCTTCGGTATTCGAGTGCCAAAGACTACGCTGTAGGTTCCTATCAGCCTTTCGAAGCTGTACATTTTTTCAATGTCCCCCGTAAATACTACATTGTGACATCGAAAGTTTAAAATAATCGTTTACAGATCTGGTTGAACTATAGGTCCAGTCATTAAAATATGATTGTCGCTTTTAGCTGATGCATCAAACACGACGCGCAATTTCGTGGTGCTACTATCAGCCTTAAAAACACCGCGATGTGGTAAATAGTAAGTTCTTTCAGTTTCAATATCGGAATCATTTATTGGAGTCATGTGTACTAAATTTATATACTCAAGCATACAAATACAATAATCACGTTTCAGATTTTCGTCTCTATGTAATCGCCTTTCTAAGTTACAAAAACGCTTCATGACCAAGTTTTTAGAATCGCCTAATTCAGCTGACTCTGAAAACAACGGCAGCCCAACTTCAAAACGCCCGCTTGATAAGCGCGTATAGTTTTCGAAGAAATGTTTTTCGCATGCTATATCTTGAGGCAATTTATTTTTATGTCCAGTTACGTTCTCTAAAAGCCAGAATTTGTCTATTTGGTGATGTAAGTCGTTATTGGTTATCAGTAAATTGCAGATTGTTTTATTTTGTTTTCCCTGTTGAAAATCGTTTGACAACAGCGATCCGATTAAAATCCAGCCTAATTTGGTTTTATGTAAGACTGTTTTATTGTTCCCCCATTTTAATTTGCCCGACACATAAAATATCAAAGAATATGTTTACCCCTAAGAAGATATCAACAGAACGTGACACATTGAACCTTTTGTCTGCAAGGTGTATGTTATGAGGTATTTTAATTTGAGAAAGGTCAAATGTAATTTGTGGCAAACTCTTTTATTTACCGTTAGTCTAGGAGTTTTTCAGCCGAAATTGGAGAGAATTTTCAAAAATAAATGATAAATAAAAATGCTCTCTCATGGCAAAATAGATTATAAATATGTCTACACAAAAAAGATAAGTAATGAAAAATAAAGAGGTAAAAAATGTGTACAATAAAATACAATCAAAATTAAAATATTGACTTACTTAACATAAGAGAAAAGAAAAACTAAACCTTATGACCGCCCAAGAAATAAAGCACCAAGATTACCTACCTGCAACAATAGAGAAAAATCGTGTGAGCAACGAATTTACCAAACAGAAAAATGTAGGAATAAATAAACATGTTAGTACGGCAGAACCATTGAAATAATCATTTCGTATTAAAATTATAAAATTAATAAATCTTTATGAACCGTTTAGCTAAATAAAATAATAAAGTAAAGGGATCCCATCAGATCACATGACCTTCCAGGTCACATAGACCTCCCAGGTCATATAGACCTCCCAGGTCACATATACCTCCCAGGTCACATAGACCGTCCCCCAGGTCACATAGACGTCTGAGGTCACATAGACATTCAGGTCACATAGACCTTCCCTCAGGTCACATAGACCTCCAGATCATATAGACCTTCCCAGTCAAATAAGTTTTAGTACTAAACGTCCAGTAAAAATTAGTGGCAAAAAATTAAACAAATAAAACACATGAGAAAAATATGTAAACAAAACAAAGAACAAATAAAACATTCGAGCTCATCGCCGAAACAAAAATAGAATGGGCCATACAGGCCAAATGTTGTTAAACCTCTATAAAACTTTAATATCAAATAAATATAATTTAATATGGGTTAATAGTTTGGTAAATTGTAATTGTTGCCCAGTAAGAAAGAAACTCACTTATATCCAAATAAGGGGAACACAAAACACCCCTAACACAATAACGGTCCAAAACTTATTATTCAAAACGTTTAAAAGTTACACTCGCCCACTCAGGAACTTAAAACAACTGCACATTTTCGCCCTTCTTGTTCACCAAAATTATAATGATTTCGGTCGCTCTGCATACATTCAAAGTCAACCATATTCCGAAGTATTCGTTTCAGATTTATCAACACTCACTCCCCCTTGTCCCCATTAAAATCAGACCGATGAATAACGCCACGCTATATGGGATATGTTTATTATCGGAATACTAGAGACCGTATTTATTAAAACTGTCATAAATTTTACTGGCTAATTTCAGCCAGCCTTTCAATAGGACCCTTGTTCGTTAGATAAAGGTTGGTATTTCTACTTGCCTAGTTTTATGTTACGGAAACCTTTAGCTTACGTGTATTATTAAAATAAATATGTCTTACATTCGGCCATCCTGCATTTACCTTGCTCCGAGGTATCACTGCTGGTCCTTATCGGAGTCAAATGGAAGTACTACTCCATCATCAACGCTTTTACTGTCTGTTTCATCAGAGACGCCTCCAGGAGGCCGCCAAGGACAATTACCTCCAGTTGTAGGAGGTAATGCAAAGACGCATCCTATCCACAGCTTCTGTTTTCTGATGTTTGACCGATTTTTTCGTTCGGTGAGACCCACTCATATCTGCGACAACATATCTATCCGTTGGTAGTATAGTTTTTACCACCATGGCACCACTATATTTAGGTGCGAGTTTGTGATTGACCCCAGTTTTTGGTGATTGTTTATTTGATCGTCGATTCTTGGTAGTCTTATATTATATATAGTATTATATTGTAAGATCGATAATCTATACAGAGTCTTTGTTCGCCCTTTCTTTTTTTAACAAGCAGAACAGGCGAACAATAGTCAGAGTCAGACTCTCTTACAATATCAGAGTCTGGTAGCTCGTTCACGATATTTTTTACACTTTCGTTACCAGAGTAGATAGACACGCCCCAGTGAGTAGGAGACTACTCGCAGGGGTGCCACAGGGTACAGTATGGTCGCCGCTGCTGTTCAATCTTTTTATTGCAGATATTCCGTCACATCCCCAAACCCGTAAAGCCCTATTTGCCGACGACACGGCAATTTATTTCTCGCATCCTATAGCGGAAGTGGCGAAGTCAAGATTAAGCGAGCACATGAATGTGCTTGTTCCTTACTGCGAGAGGTGGAAGATCTCCCTTAACACGAATAAGACCGAGCTTATCGTTATCACGCACAAACGGAAGGATACAGATATTACACCTCTCGTGGTGGGGAACACGCACATAGAGCCTAAAACGCATGTGAAGTACCTAGGTATCACATTCGATACAAAACTTATCTTTGGCCGGCATATCTCGGCAGTTGTTGGCAAGAACGAAGGTATTAAGAAGGGACTAGGCTTGTTGGTGGCGGGCAAGTCCTACTTGAGCCCTGCCAACGAGCTTATCCTGTACAAATCCATTGTGAGACCAGCATTGCTATACGCTGCCCCCGTGTGGGGCTCGGTGGGTCGTACGCACAGACGCAAACTCCAGGTCTTGCAAAACTGTTACCTGAGAGCGGCGTTCTCCTTGACGCGACGTGATCGCGTGAGAATTGAAGACCTACACGCGTGGTCGGGAATCGAATACGTCGAGGAGTACATCGACGGCCTCGCGTGTGGGTTCTTTGAGAATCAAATCAAGGGATCGCCGCTTACTGCTAACATCGCAGACAAGCGGTACGATCCCGAGCACCCCATAAAACACGGAACCATATATCGGGAACTAATCCTAGTCTACAGGCAGCTAAGGCCTCCCTAAACCTAAATTCTTGTCAACATCATCTACTGCCAAATTCCATCATTTTTCACCCTCTGTATGCCATCTAATTTGCATTTTTCAAAAACACGAAAAATAAAAGTAATAGGAGAACAGGAGCACTATACCTCACGGGTAAGTGTAGATCCTGCCGTCTGGCCAGCCAACCACCGTGTTGGGGCACGCACAGACGCCTGCTAAAGCTGCTACAAATTCGCAGCCGCACCTATCGCATACACACTTGACTTCCAACCACTGAAGCATTTACGTCTCCGCAGCTTGATCCGCGGGGCTCGACATATGCGACCTGAAGTTATTACAATACCGGAGAAGACTTATGTTGTTAAGTCTCTATCTTGTATATAGTAACTTGTATATAGTAATGTTAAGTTTATGTTGTAAATAATGTGGTGTCATTTTACCTATGCATTCCTGCTCCTAGAGAGCATTCGAACAAGGTTTTTCATATCAGTTTTCCTTGTATAACCTCCTGGGAATAATATAACCGAATGAAACAAGTACTACTATTAATATGGCTCCGGCCAACACTTAACAGATAAAGCAATTGAAGAGGTTACCCAAGTAATGGTCAAGCTAACCGTAGCACTGCTGCACCTAATAACACCATGGGCGCCGTGCCCTGTTTGCCACCATGTTGAGAGAACAACAGGCATAACAACAGGCCTTAGTATCTTAAGACGTGTTTATGTTAGGTAATGCTGTTGTTAAAGTATGAATAGTGAAACAAATGTTGATGATGATGATGATGATAATGATATCTTTTACAATGCCTTGTTCGGCTCTTGACATGCGATACGGTCTGTATGTGAAAGGTTTGTCCTCACTCAGGCTAATGGACATCTTCACTGCTCTCCAATATTTTCAGCAAAACAATCTCTAAACTCATTTATTAGCTCTAGCACACTTTGTCTCTTTTCTTCCCCAACTGGTCCAACTTGTGCATCCTCGAGTGTTAAAGGTGATCGAGTACGGTCCTGAATTTTTAACACTTTTCCAGAAACTTTGTCTCCTGCACACGGGTGAGCCCTAGCAAAGATTGAATTTTTCTTAAGAACAATGTCGGAATTTGCAAGATTAATACATGGAATGGTTGCGTATTCTCCCCTTTTTAGTGATATTACCGTGTGAGGAATACAGTATTCTTTACCTTCAGGATATCTTACACTGGCTTCGATACAAAGATCCCCCTAATAATTTTCGCCGAAAACTTGAACATGTCCCCAATGTTGTGGTATGAGAGAAATGGTTTCTCAGATGCGTAAGACTATTTTTGACATCTTGGTTTCTGGTTCGCTTTGGGTAATTTGATTGGGTTGCTGTTTATAAAATTTAAGCGAGACATCGTCCTTAATTACTAAAATAACATAACTCTGTGAAGTTTCTTCCTAATAATACTGGTGCATCCTGGGCACGATCTGATACAACATGAGTATTGACTAATTCTTCTACTTCATCTATTTTAATTTTTTTAAATATTGAACCCAACGCAGGAGTCTGTCCAAAGCCATATCTGTATCTGTATGTAGAATTGTAGTTTTATTTTGGTCATAGCTCAAATTGAGTTTGTGAAGATCCCCAATTTGTATGGTAGTACAAGAGCTCCCTAAATCTACATACGACAAGAATGGTGAATATTTTTGTAAAACTTCTGGTTGGGTTCTTCCTGTAATAGTCAAATTTTTGGTTGGGGTTTCTGTGTTTTTTTCAGATAACAGCTCTCCTCCAGATGTCCTGTACGCCGGCAGTAGCTGCATTTCTTCACAGTCCCGTGAGTCTTCTGAGTCTCCCTGAAAAAGTTCAAAGTATGGCCAGGCTTTCTACATCCATAGCACACTTGTTTGTCGTTGTGAGACTTCGGCCTATAGCGTCCAGCACGATTGTACTGATGTTTGTTTAGAGGTTTTGTTGAATGGATATTTGTTCTTAAAGTTGTTGAGATGCTACTAATAGAACTCAAATAAACATAAAGCGATTCTGGCGTTTTATGGTTCCAGCACTGTCTCCAGTCTTCACCACGACATCAGCAATACCTCCTATAATGCATGAAACCGCGTCTTCGCCGAAAATTTTGCATTCATTCAGCAATGTAACTTTTTCGTAGTAATATTTTGTATAGGTTTCCTTGCTCCTTTTTTGACGGTGAAGCATTCCGTGAAGATCCGCGCAGTAGTCCTTTCTAGAAGAAGAACCAATTTCCAGTTTTTCCTTCCAAGAGAATTTTAAGGTTGGTAGGCTTTTGTACCATACCTCAGCTAAGCCTCGTAGCTTATTCGGACCATTTGTAGATCTCCCGCAACTCGTCAACCTTCTGACGCCAATTGTTTACTGTTAATTTGCCATTTTCGGGGTCAAGCGTCGAAACTACGTCACCTCTAACCGTCGAAGCAGTAGGGCCTTGTTCTGAAGAATGCTTTAAAAATTCGGTCATAAGAGCTGTAAATTTGTCAAACGAATTATCATATGTTTGGGATGAGCTTCTTCGCGATGTACTAAGCTCATCTAAGTGAGAGTCTGCTACTGCGGGCAGCGCACGATTACGACGTTTTAATTGTTGACTCATCTTTTATGTTTGAGTCCTAGTTAAAGGGAACAATTAAAAAAAAACAAAACGTGTACCCATGTTAGTCATCTCGGTTAGCTAATCCAGGAAAAATAGTTCATTATTAACTGGTATATTAATTTGGATTATTTACGCATTTATTTTTTTTTCAATTTTTTTTTATTTTTATTAATATTATTATTTTTTTTTATTTGGAGGTAATCCCACTTCTGATAAAATTGTACGAGTTTTTGAGCCGAAATTGGAGAGAATTAACAAAAATAAATGATAAATAAAAATGCTCTCTCATGGGCGTATAATTATCATGGCAAAATAGATTATAAATATATCTACACAAAAAAGATAAGTAATGAAAAAAAGAGATAAAAAATGTGTCCAATAAAATAGAATCAAATTTAAAATATTAAGTGACTTAACATAAGAGAAAAGAAAACCTAAACTTTATGACCGCCGAAGAAATAGTGAGCACCGAGATGACCTCCCTGCAAAAATAGAGACAAATCGTGTGAACAACGAATTTACCAAACAGAAAAATGTAGGAATAAATAAACATGTTAGTACGGCAGAAGCATTGAAATAATCATCTCTTATTAAAATTATAAAATAAATAAATCTTTATGAACAGTTTAGCTAAATAAAATAATAAAGTAAAGGGATCACAGAGACCCATCAGATCACATAGTCCTTCCAGGGCACATAGATCTCCCAGGTCACATAGACCTCCCAGGACACATAGTCTTCCAGATCACATAGACCGTCTCCCAGGTCGCATAGACCTTCCCTCAGGTCACATTGACCTCCCCAATCAAATAAGTTTTAGTACTAAACGTTCAGTGAGAATTAGTGGAAATAAAATTAAATAAATAATACATTTGTCACAGGAGAAAAATATGTAAACAAAATAGCGAACAAATAAAACATTCGAGCTCAAAAATAGAATGGGCCATACAGGCCAAATGTTGTTAAACCTCTATAAAACTTTAATATCAGATAAATAGAATTTAATATGTGTTAATAGTTTGGTAAATTTTAATTGTTGCCCAGTGAGAAAGAACATCACTTATATCTGAATAGGGGAGCACAAAACACCACTAACACAATAACGGTCCAAAACTTATTATTGAAAACGTTTAAAAGTTACACTCGCCCATTCAGGAACTTAAAACAACTGCACACTTTCGCCCTTCTTCACCAAAATTATAATGATTTCAGTCGCTCTGTATGCATTCAAAGTCAACCATATTCCTAAGTATTCGTTTCAGATTTATCAACATTCACTCCCCCTTGTTCCCATTAAAATCAGACCGATGAATAACGCCACGCTATAAGGGATATGTTTATTATCAGAATGCTAGAGGCACCGTATTTATTAAAACAGTCATAAATTTGACTGGCTAATTTGAGCCAACCTTGTTCGTTGGATAAAAGTTGGTATTTCTACTTGACTAGTTTTATTTTACGGAAACCATTAGCTTACGTGTATTATTAAAATAAATATGTTACATTAGTAGACATGAATGCAGCCTCAAATTTATTTGAAATATTACAAGTTGAATTATTTATTCCTGCCACCGGAAATATACATTTTTGTTTGTTTAATTTGAGCGCTTGACAAGTGGATTAGTCATAAAATTGATTTGTGATGCACTGTCTAAAATTGCCCTGGCCTCTACTAAATTACCTTCGTAATCCTCTCTTTTTATTATGGCAGTAGTCAAAAGTATTTGCTTCTTTTTCGGATTTAAGCAATGCATGTTTAGAAGTGGTAGGTTATCCTCATTCTCCGTGTTTTGAAGAGAATGTGTGGAATTGTCAATTACCTGAACCCAGTGTTGGGAATAGTGAATCGTGTGACTGTGTGATTTGTAATTGGGTAACAGTCCTGCCGGATTGCAAGCGAATTTATCATGGAATGGTCGTAAACAGTTGTGACATAATTTATATTTTGTTATTTCAGTATAAATATCAGTTACAGGCATATTTTCTATTTTTTCGCATTGAAAATTGAAATGATTTTTATGACAAAATACACAAGTGATTTTTCGTGTCTGTTTTGTGATATTGTCAAAGAGGATTTTGGGCGCTTCCCTGGTGCGTACTACTGAGTGGGATTACTGGCGGCGTTCCTCCTTGAGCTGGGGGTTGTATATCAGATGGAATAA
>JAEQML010060414.1:0-27206 GCA_016904865.1 Pissodes strobi | reverse complement strand
ATGCATATATATATTAATAACGCCAATATCATCTGAACACCGATAAAAAAAATTAATTGTGTATTTGAAAAAAATAAAGTTGATGATGACCCTTTGAAGATGAAACATCGGATTCCGATCTGGATACCACCATTGGATAGATCGCAAAAGGTGGCAATGCAAAAGTGCAATCCAATTTGAAATCCGTTTTTAAATAAGCTCAGGAAAAAATAAAACGATTTTTTATTATTGGCTTTTTTTTCTCGAGATACTCGGAATTTTGAAACTTTCTAAACGGCATATTCTTAGGCACCTAATCACGCAATTTTGCGTTTTTCGAGTTCCCCTTACATAGACACGAATTCGAGCCACCCTGTACATTCGACATGGATCCATATTAAACAAAAAACACATCTATACCATAATACTTGCTGTTTGCCAAATTCTCCACAAATACCATATATTTTAATTAGTTTCGTCAGCTGATTTAAAAAAATTGGCAGCATAAAGCTCAGCTCTATATCCTCTTCAATGTTATCCAGCACATCGTCATGGCAAAATTCGGAAATATAATATTCTGATGAATTAGATAATTTAGGCGTTGGCGATCTCTTCTGTTTGCTTTCGATTCATTTTTTGAAGCTGGCAGACCTGATGATTTATCGTCAATTTTCTCTATTTTTCAATTTCTCTTTTGCCTTTATTCCTTTCTACCGTAGTCTTCTTTTCTTCATATTCTTCTAGTTTTGTTCTAATTGGAGTGTTCGCAAGAATGTCCGATTTATGTTTGCTCTTTGATTTGTTTTTCGTTACCTTCTCAACTTTTATTTTTGGTATTGAAGCCATAGCAAAAAAACAAATATCGTTAGATTTAGACGGCTGAGGGCTCGAATTTCTTTGATGTTGTCAATCTGGTTGAGTATTTAGCAGAGTAGATACTCCATCTTGACTGGATGTGGTATGAGCAGCAGGTTGAGGTATGTCTTCTACTGTAAGTCCTCCTAGGTGTAAAATCGGCATCGGTAAATTGGCCGGGATCCAATGGAATTATTCCAGAAGTCCGAAAACCTGAGACTGCTTGTTTCCATTATAGCTACCTAGATTAGTTAGAATTTATCCATTATGCGGCCAATCATTCGACACCATATTCGTTATTTGGACGCTAAAATAGATGGATTGCTAAACTGAGACTTTTATATAGATATCATAGATTGCTCCTAAATATGTGTAAATATATTAGTACAAAAGCTACAATTGCATAGGAATTTTTCTTGTTGCTGATTTAACCGGGTCGGCACATTTTTTTTTTCAATTTAATTTGATATTCTATGTTCAAATTTCCTAAAGGTTTTGAACACATCTTCAAACGTTTCTATAATACCATCTTTTATAAAAATCTTTACTTTACCCAAATTATTTCATCTTTTTCCACTAAAAAATAGATATAGTGCATTCCTTACTAACTACAAATGTGATATTTATTTGGATTCCATTAATTTGGCATGGCAAATCACATTGGTTTTATATATCTTGTAGGTATACGAGTAAAATTTCTTCATTGACTTATGAAGTGAAAGCCACTCCAAGGAGCTGTTAGACCTCGTCGTCGGTGGAGGGGCCAAGTAGCCACTCTTATCCGGGACTTCGGGGACTGGAGGAGCGGTGAAACTAAGGACAGCTCAATGATAGCGGGAAAAACAGCGTCGAGAGAAGGTGCGTGCGCCCCGGGTCTGTCGGTGTTAACTGGGTGTTTGACCCGGGACACCCTCGGACCTGTGGTACACTCCCCGACTCCTGGACACCTGTCCGCGAAATACCGTCCTCAGCAGGCCGGTGGATGATGAGGATGCGCCAGTTGAAGGTGGAGGCTTGCCTTAAACGGCCGGCCAAGTGGATGAAAGCCACAATAAAACTTTCTCCAATTTAAAGTGACACAGTAAAGGCCGAGGACTGCGTGGTTGGAGGGAAGCCCAACTCCCACTTTGCGAACTCTGGGTACCAGGCGACACTCAAGTTTCAAAAGCCCTACCGCAGCAAGCAGGGCACTGCTGTGAGTCAACTTTATTTCCTCCGCTACTCGTGGGACTATTTATGGACACAGTACAAAAAAAACAGAGGACTCTACGCAGACCTCTCAAGCACAAAAGAGAGTGCTAACGCACCCATGGTAGTAGATGTCACAGAGGAGCCTGAAAACGAGAGCTGAACAAGAGCTCTTAAAAAGCAGCGACGAAGTGGTGAGGGACCCCATGGGTGAACTGAAAATACAGGACCCTAGAGGCCTGAAACTCTCCGGAGCAGCCATAAAGAAGTTTAAGTACCTCTTAAGAAGCGGGATGGAGAGGTTAGAGACCATGGAAACCATTAAATCCACCTGGAGAATCCTCCAATAAAGGCACAAAGAGGCCCCGATCGGAGGAACACACTCCAGATGGAAGATTTCTAAAGAAGCCTAAGGGTCAAGGGAAGGGAGGAAATAATCCAACCTCAAGATCCCCACAGGCTTTCAAACCAACCTTCAGCCAAGCGGCTGGAGGGATAAGAATTGGGATCATCCATTCCAACTATCCAGAATTAACCTTGTCAGTGGAACAAATGGCGGCCATACAAGAGAATATTCTGGAACAAATAGCAAATGGGATGAAGGGTCAACGTTAGGCTCAGTTTCTATAGTGCTCACTATAGACCCGAATGACTGGCACTTGTATGTGTAAACAAAGATACCGCGGAATGGCTAAAGTGCAATGCGACAAGCCTAAGCCCATAAAAAGATGTCACCGTTAAAGTGGAAAAGGAGTCTGAAATGCCTCACACCAAAATACTAGTGGTCAAACCCAAACTAACAGTCAGGATTACAGAAACGAAAGAATCCTGACTCTCCTAGAGGCTCAAAACGACCTTGACCTGTCATGGTCATGGAGGGTGCTCAGGAGAAATCCTGTAAGCCCTACGGTAGAAATGACATTCCCGGTGAACGAAAGATCCACCACAGAACTCAAAAAAGGGGGCAATAAATTGAGCTATAAGTTTAGTTTGGAGAAATCCAACTAAGGTCAAAACAAAAAACCCCAAAAGACACGGGCGGCTCGAAGGGTGAGGATGAAAACCCCGTAAACTCTGGAGTAACATCCAAACCATCCACGAGCGGCCCTCAGAAAAAGGCCTCTAAGCACCAAGCTGGGTCCAAGAACAAGCCTCAGGCAAAAGGGGACCCTAGGGACCCCACTAAGGGTAAGTAAAGATGGCGACATCAAAACCGCCCCAACAAACACACCGGCATATTAGATGCCACCAAGTGAACCTCCAATATTCTAGAGCTGCCTCTAGCGTACTTAATAGGAGTTTCACTAGGAACACGTTTGACATAGGGCTGATTCAAGAGCCATGGGTAAATGGAGGAGCAATTCGTTTGCTAACGTGGCTCAACACAATCATGTAAGTTGATTTATTCTACTACGGATGAAACGCTCAGAGCGGCTTTCCTATTTGGTAAAAATATTAAATTTGTTCCAATTACAGAGTTCATGAACAGGGACCTGGTTGCAGTTTTAGTGGAAGTACCCACCAATAAAGGCAGAAGAAACATCGTGGTGGCCTCAGCATACTTCCCAGGGGACATACATGACCCACCACCAGCCAATGTACAACGACTAATAAGCTGGGCAGAACAAACAGGTAATTTTGGGCTGCGACGCCAACGCGCACCACACGGAATGGGGCAGCACGAACATCAACCCTCGAGGGACCTGGTTGCAGCCTTAGTGGAAGTACCCACTAATAGAGACAGAAGAAACATTGTGTCGGCCTCAGCATACTTCCCAGGGGACACACATGACCCATATTTGATATCTCATAACGTAGACATTATTAATAAAGGGAATAAACCCACCTTTATGAATGCGATTAGAAAAGAGGCCTTAGATCTAACCCTAGCTACTCCTTTCATAACTAACCAAATTAATAACTGACGGGTATCGGACGAAAATTCCATGTCGGACCATATGCACATACGGTTCGACCTGGAGGCAAAGGTAGATGATAATCGTGTACCCAAACTAACTGACTGGGTCCTCTATAAGGATTACCTAAGGTCAGAAGTTGAAGGAGTACCTCCATCCATAGAAACAATAGAGGAGCTCGATGCGGCCTCACAACATTTAGAGGAAATAATAATCACCTCATATGAAAAAGTTGCCCTATTAAGAAAACAAAATCCCACAGGGATGTCCCCTGGTGGAATAGGGAACTAGACAAACTAAAGGCAAAATCAAGAAAGACCTTTAACTGAGCAAAGATGTCGTGCAACTGGGACAACTATCACAGAGCCCTAGCTGAATATAAATAAGAATTGAGGAATTCTAAGAGGAAGACATGGAGAACGTTCTGTGAAGGGATCAATGAACTGGCCCCAACAGTGCGACTCCAAAAGCCTTAGCAAAGGATCACTCAAATGGAATCGGTCTAATCAAAAGACAGACGGACAACAGCTACGCCGGGACTCAACCGGAGAGTTTAGAGATCCTTTTAAAGACCCACTTTTCTGGATCTGCTGTCACGGAAGCAAACCAGATAGAGGAACTCCCCTTATGGGACGTTGAACGACCCAACAGACGGGGAAGAAGCCTCGCGGGTAAAATCTTTACAGAAAATAAGATCAAATGGGCATTGAATAGCTTCAAACCCTATAAATCACCAGGTACGGACGGCATATTTCCTGCTCTGCTCCAAAAAGGCAGTGAGGAACTCCTACCGTACCTGAAAACAATCTTCAAAGCTAGCTACATTCCGAAGAACTGAAGGAAAGTCAGGGTTGCGTTTATTCAAAAGGCTGGGAAAAGGCTTATCGCCCCATCAGTCAGACCTCCTTCCTACTTAAAAGTATGGAAAAAATCATAGAATAATACATAAGGGGCGAGTTTATCTCCAGAACCCCACTACATCCAAAACAGTTTGCCTACCAAGCGGCAAAATCCACGATAAATGCGCTCCAATGCCTAGTAAAAGACATTGAAAAGACATTCGTGGAGAAAGAAGTGGCTATGTGTGCATTCTTAGACATAGAGGGTGCATTTGACAACACCTCATATGAATCCATCCAAAAGGCCGCAGAAAACAGAGGTAGAGACGAAACTACAACGAAATGGATAAAAGCCATGCTTTGTAGTCGTAAAATTACCTCAAATATAGGAGACGCTACTGTAACGGTAAAAGCAGCAAAAGGGTATCCGCAACGCGGAGTTGTATCGCCCTTGCTGTGGTCCTTGGTAGTAGATCGACTCCTGGTAAAACTAACAACCGAAAGGTATGAGGTCCAACTGTCCAAGGGTATGCTGACGACCTAGTCATCACAATTAAGGGCAAGTGTGATGACACAGTATCAGCCAAAATGCAAAATGCTCTACATCTTGTTAAAAACTGGTGTATAAGGGAAGGACTAAATGTCAATCCCAGTAAAACCGTCATAGTACCGTTCACAAAAAGGAGAAAGGTGGACCTTACAGCTTCTAGCCTAGACGGCGTGAACTCTCAGACAGTGTTAAGTACCACGGGATAGTCCTCGATCGCAGGCTTAACTGGAATGAGCATATAGAATGGACTACCAAAAAGGCAACAGCGGCCCTTTGGGCATGCCGCAGACTTTCTGGCAGAACATGGGGTTTAAAACCCAAGATGATCTATTGGTCATACATTACGGTTGTAAAACCAATAGTCACATACGCCTCATTGGTCTGGTGGACCAAAACAGAGGAAAAGCCTACGCAAGGCAAGCTACAAAAAGTGCAAAAACTTACCTATCTGGGTATCACAGGGGCAATAAAAACCCCACGATAGCACTGGAGACGATGCTGGACCTTCTTCCCCTGCATTTTAAGCGTGAGGAGGGAGGCCATATTAAGCGCGTCCAGAGTAATCCAGACCCAATCAACTAAGTCAGGTGATCTGACTGGCCATCTAAATATTCTGGACACTATCAGAGTCGAATCGCTGGCCAAACCAACAGACCATATGCCAAAGACAAGGGATTTCCAACGCTCCTTTAAGGTGATCATAAAAGATCGCCCAACAATGAGAGCACTATAGTTACATTGGTCTGGTACACAGATGGCTCTAAAATGGAACAAGGGGTTGGCGCCAAGGTTTATGGTCCGAGATGCGGGATGCCAAATCTCTAGGTAAAGCCTCATTGAACTGTGCGCCTCTGAATGAATCAAAAGAAAACCGAGAGGCGCAACTATAAATATACTATCCGACAGCCAGGCGGCTTTAAAGGCACTAACCTCGTGCGAATTTGACTCAAAGCTTGCCTGGGAACGCCAGAACGCTTTTAACCAACTGGCTAAGCATAACAGAGTCACTCTGTTTTGGGTGCCAGGGCACGAAGGAGTGGAAGGCAATGAAATTGCCTTCCACTCCTTCGTGCCCTGGCACCCACAACAGAGTGACTCTGTTGTGGGTGCCAGGAGTGGAAGGCAATGAAATTGCCTTTCACTCCTGGTCAGAGAAGGAGCACAGAGTCTGTCGAGACAACGACAGGCGAAAAGATTCATATCGCACTCGCCTGAATACACTAAGAAGCTACTAGAGCTCCATAAAAACAATCTAAGACTGGTCACGAGCTTCCTAACAGGTCATGGATCATGGAGATACCATCTCCACAACATGGAAATGACTGAGGATCCACGTTGTAGATTTTGCAACTCAGCAAACGAAACTGCGGAACACATTCTTTGCGAATGTAGAGAACTGACCCGCCAAGGATAAAATATCTGGAAGGAGTAGTATGTAATCCCAAGAATATTACACAACTAGCCCTTAGAAATATCCTGAACTTCGCGAAAAGTGCAGGCATTTCTGGGAAAATCTAAAGCAGGGTAGTCATAAAAGACCTTTTAGGTCTAAGTGAAGAAGGGCTGAAGAGCCGAGCGACCCCTTTACATACAATACAATACAATATGAAGTGAAGGCATCATTTTCGTTTTTAAATAGACACTGTAAGGCAAAATGTTGACATCTGCACCAGCAGCCAGCATAAATTTAACGACTATTTCAGCCATTCTTATATTATCTGAATATTTTTTCTTTTTTCTCAGACACGTTCACAATTCTTAAATAAAACGTGTTTGCTTTGTCTACAGTATCACTGTGATATATTGACCGACTATGATGATCAACGTTTTCAATGTTGTTAACCTATCTGTTCTTTCAGAAGCTGTTATATCGGATTTGTCAAATTACATCTCCTACAAATCATTCTTTAATCAGAACATTTCTAATTTTTGTTATATTTTTTTATATAGCAAGCACTAAAGGAAGATCCTATGGCTCTAGAAGAGCGGTGTGGGTGCGCTGCTATTGATTGACACGGATCTTAAATAGCTGTGGGCTATAACTTGAGAGAAACGGATGTCCTGATAGTAAGTTCCACAGCGATGCAGTGCGCCAGGCAAAAGAGTCCTTGTAAAGTGTTGTTCTAGGTAATTCCAGTTGTACAACGAACGGGGGCGCTCTTGCCGTCTGTATGTCTGAGATGTATCCATCAACTGCAACGTACAGAGATCGGTTCTTAAGGGAACTGGCAAGCCAGCTGCAGAGAGAGCATGGCAGTCCGAAGGACGGCAGTTCGCTGAGCAATCCGTCACAACAAACTCTGTCGAATGCCTAACGCAATCGCTCGAGATTCTCCGTAGTCCACAATTGGCCTAGTCCATATAATGAGTGATACAGGTCAATATGTCTCCCGTCGATCTCTCTTTGCGAGAGCCGTATTCTTTATTGCTAATTATTCTGTTGGACTCGAGATACTTGAGTAGTTGCTGATTGGCTACACGCTCCATGACTAAGGAGAGCATTGGAAGCAAGGCAGCGACAGTTTTGAGAGCGTGGTTATCTTGTCTTTTTTGAAACAGGTTGCACTATGCGACTTTCCAAGAAGACGGGTAAATCCCTTTCCAACAAATCCTTGAGAATTAGTGGTGACTGACATTTACCTGTAGTTGGCATACTTCAAATGACTTACATATATCTCAAAGGCTTTTCCAAAAACTAATTTACTACCTTTGGATAAAAGCAATTCTCTAATTTTCTTTGTTATTGACTCCTAAACTATCCTGTATCAGATTAGATTGTTTTACTGATCACTAAAAACATTGGTAGAGGACAGTTTCTTCAACTTCAAAGTATAGATATCAAAGTTTAATTATTATAATCTTGAGATCCCGAGAAACGCTTATATCTTTCAAGAATGATGTCCTTTTTAGGTTTGAAATGTGAATTCTAATACCACCGGTATATATTTATAATTATATTATATTTTCCGAGTTCCCTCGGATGCTTAATAACATAGCAATCTTGGCACTATCATCTTTCCGTTCTTTTTTGAAACCATCAGTAAGTAATGATGCTTTTCCTTCCACTTGAACCAAATATCTGCTTGATTCTCATTGACAAAAAAAAACCGGCAATTTAAGGTCCATTATACATAAACTTTTTATTAAAAATTATATTCGATAAATTTATTATGCTGCCACCATTACTATTTTCGAAACTAACATTTATTCGTAAATATCAATCAAAGTGATAACAGTAACATCACTACATAACACCGGGCACCCTTGGCCAATAACTAATCATTAGTTTCCTTTTCTATTGTTCCTAATCTTCTAGAACAATCAATTCGATACATGTTCTAAAGGGAGATTCCTTACCTTCGAAATACGTATTCTAATTCGCTATCGTAAAATATTTCATTGCTTATCATTATATTAAAATGTTTCCGCTGTTAAGTTGTTAAGCTTATAAAATATTAGACATGTTTAAACATTAATGGTGTATACAGACAGACCTATTTAAATGAGAATAAGTAATATGCCTAAATTATTAAAATTAGAGCAATAAATTTTATTGTAGACAGGCAAAGGCAAATACACAAATTAGAATTCGTTGATACGTACCTCACGAATTCATTAAAATTAATTCAACATAGGTTTTTTCACGGCTTTTGATTCCATGATATAATTTTTGTATCTTTATTTGCTTCGAAATGTTACAGTTTTATACGAATTTACGTTTACTCTATTTACGTAGGCAACTGGGCGCTTATGTCGTTAATCTTATTGCATAATAATTATTAACCATTATTGCGATGGTATATTAATGCAATTAGTGTGGTTAAGTTAAACTAGCCGGTTGGCATTAAGGCCAACATTTTCATGTTGAAGATAGATAATTGATATTTTAAAAGAATAATCTGTCGCCTGTAACTCTTCATTAAAAAATGAGCAAATGTTACTAAATTAAATATTTTTTGGTTAATTGTATCATAATAATCATATACTGAATCAAAAATTAGTCTAGATTATTTTTTAAAAGTGCATTGCCAAAGTTTCCCGTTTTGCGTGATTACATCTTGCATGTCAAGTTTCGTAACATGGAGTATTTAATGCTAAAATATTTATATTTCATGTGCCATGAGCATAAGTGGTGGTCTAGTTTTAAAGTATACAATAAAATGTTTGTTAAATTTTCATGAAACGGTACTCTTAGGTGCAAAAGCAAAGTCCATCAAATACATTTTATATTATTTTATTTAGATTATATTTAGTAATTATCATTAGTGGAGTAAAATACAAATAAATACTCGCTTCCATCTTCAAAAAAATTTTTTTGAGGTATAACCAGTTCAGACCATTAAAATATTTTTACCTATGTTCCTGGCTATATGAAATGGGTGAATACGACTTTTTTTATTGGTTCAGACTTTTTTTATAGCTAAAAAAGTCGAAAATTGTAATAAAACAATTTTCCCACTTTTTTATACATAACACCTCATAACTCTGAAAATACTCTGTATAATAAAATAATTTTTCTTGAGAGGATAAATAACATTTAAGCAAAGACCACAGTAATAATATTTTTATTGGATTTTGTTCTTATTTTTTTTTTAATGGTATATAAACTTGAATGTTTATATTTTGAATAAGCTGCTTTTCGACCAGCGAAAAACTTTTTTATTTGTAACATTTTCTAGGTGTCACCAGCGTAAAAGTTTTAGTTAAAACTACAAAGAAGTTTAAAAAAAACCGCAATCAATTATCATGTATAGTTTTTGAAATATTTATTGATATTCATGCGCGGCGACTGCAGAGCCGGGCGCCCGGACGGGCGGCGACGCCAAACTAAGGCCTCACTGAGAGAAAACTCTATTAGCCGCTAATAGAAATCTATTCACGACAAAAAAATATCTGCGTTACATAGGCGCCAGAAAAATGCGTTATTGTGGCAAATAGAGTCTTCTTTTTGGAAACACCTTTTAGAAGCTAATAGATTTTTTTTTTAAATATTATTTTTTATCAGAATAAAGAAACTCTTTAAGAACTAAAACGTTACTTTTTAAAACCAATAATGGTAGTATTGCTACTGTAGCCAGCTATTTGATAGTGGTTAAAGGATATATATTTAGGCGCTATTACATAGTTTTTCTGTAATTAAACTTCTTTTTTTAATTATAGCTAGGGTTCTATTTATTTGACTGTTCAGCGCCTATTGCTATTTTTAGTTGCTAATTGAATATGTGGACACTTTTGAAGGTAAGTACGCCATTTTGTTTCTTAACCGTTTGTTTTAACTTGTCGTAAGTTCAGACTCTTTACAATATCAAGTAAGTTGTCCTTTGGTGGAGGCAATGCAAAATTCAGACCCTTGTTTAAAAGATCCAATTCAGCTTTATCAAAAGATTGAGAAGATAGGTTTTCTACAATGTTTACGACTTCCTGAGAACTATCAGACTTAGGTTTCATTTTCCTGAGTTTCTTAAGTTTTTTATTGACGGATGACATTTTCTTGATGTATTTTGTATCAATTACTAAAAACATTTTTCTCTGGAACTCGTACCATTCTTCATGTTCAATATTTGTTAATCTAAATGTTTTTATAATGTCTGTATGCTTCTAATGCAAACATACTTCATTTACTGTACAAATTTTTGATATCTAAATCCAACCACTTTTGTCTGGCAAAAGAATGTACATTTTCTGTAACAGGAGAAGATTTAGGTAAAACAATTTTAATAAAATTTGGGAAAACATTAAATTTTTTACAAGACTTTAGTAACCAAATAATATATCCAAGTGGCTAGCAAACCAGTTTGAAAACAAACAACAGAATTCAGGAATACTAAATTCCTTAGATTTTATAAACAAAATTCACACGATTCTTAATGAAGGTGAAATTTTAATCTCGTTTGATGTTAGCTCATTGTTCCCTAACCCAAACTAACCCACAGACCTTGCAATACCTTGGTGAGTTACTTGAAATGAATAGTTTTGATAACGAAATCAAAGAAGAATATTTAACTTTAACCAAACTTTGCATGGATCAAAATTATTTTCAATACAAAAATAACTATTACCAACAACTTGAAGGCACGGCAATGGGCAACTGTTTGTCGCCATTCTTAGCTAACCTTTTTTTGAAAATGAAATCAGTCAGGTGTTCGGATATTTTCCAAGGGTATGGTACAGGTATGTGGATGACATTTTCGCGATTTGCGACACAAAAACCGCTAATTTTGAAGATTTTGTATCAAAACTAAACAGCCGTTTCCCCACCATTAAATTTACTTATGAAATCGAGAACAATGGCCAGCTACCATTTTTGGATATTTTAGTGATTAGAAACGATAATAACACACTAGAATTTGATATTTATAGAAAAAATACTGCCACTAACCGATATATTCCTAATGACTCCTTCCACTGCGACTAACATAAAATGGCCAGCTTTCATTTTTTAGTACACCGTTTGGTTAACTTTCCTCTTAGCAGAGAAAGATTTAATAATGAAAAGGAAACGATTAGGAACATAGCGAAAGTGAATGGTTTTAATACTAACTTAATAAATAAACTAATTAATAGGCATTTGCTTAGAAAGACCATTCGTGATTCCACTTCTTTCGTTAATCAGGATGAAAATACAAAATATGTTTCGATACCGTATAATCCTCAGTATACTAGAGGACTCCAAAAAGTTTTTAAGGAAGTAGGTTTAAAATTAGTATACCAGACTCAGTTTAACATTAAGAAATTATTAGTTGGTCCAAAAGACAAAATTGAAATATTAGAAAGAAGTGGAATATATGAAATTGGATGTATGGATTGTAACCAAAAATATGTTGGGCAAACTAGACGATCTATACAAACGAGATTCAAAGAACATATAGCTCATTTAAAGTATGGTAGAACAGAAAAATCAAGTGTTGCCGAGCATGCTTTTGATAGTAATCATAGAATAACAATTAAAAATTTAAAATTAATTCATAATATAACTGATAGGAGATTATTAGACGCATATGAAAGTATGGAAATTATTAAATGTAAGAATAGTTTAAATAGAGATAGAGGGCCTATTCCGTATAGTCCATTGTATTGGTTGATCAAGCGTGACTAGTGGGATCCCAGGATTGGTTCATTTTAGTTCCGCTTAATTAAGCAAACAATCGTATAAAAGGGAGTTAGGTAGATATTAATTTTAGTTTTAATCATCTCCTGAAGATGCTAACATGGTTAGCGAAACGCGCGTCGAGTGCAAATATTCTGTTTCGGTTGTGGATAAAACTCTGTTTTAGTGCATGTTGCCGAAGGTTCCAAACCCCAACGTAGTCCGATTCTGAAGTTGAAGATTTTTATTAAATTATATTCTAAATATTTTTTTTTTCATATTTAATTAAACGATTTTTTTTTTCATATATGTACTGATACATATTGAGGTAGTCGAATAACATAAATGATTATTGTGTTTATATTGAAACTGTACAAGTTAAGGTACTATATAAAATGGCTTAATTTTGAATAACATTGTTATATGGCAATAGACATTTCACTATAACTATATACATATATTTTGTTTAAAACATTACTTACAATGAAGCAAAAATGAAACAAGAAATACAATATCGCCAACTGACATGATATTCATTTACACGGACTGCAGTGGGCGCGCGCGGAAGCAACTATTTTCTTATTATATGTGCAGCTTTGGAGGGTGGATTACTACACCTAGAAGACTGGAGTTTTTTTTTTATAACTTTTTTGTACTTTTGGCTGAAACTTTCACGCTGGTGACATCCAGAAAATTTCCTAAATAAAAAAGTTTGTCACTGGTCGAAAACTAGCTTATTCAAAATATAAGTTCTTATATCATTAAAAAAAATTATAATAAAAATCAATGACAAGCATTATGACTGTTGTCTTCGCTTAAGTGTTATATATCATCTCAAGAAAAATTATTTTAATATACGGAGTATTTCCAGAGTTATGAGGTGTTATGTATAAAAAAGTAGGCAAACTGATTTTCGACGTTTTTAGCTATAAAAATCATATTTTAATGGTCTGAACTGGTTATACCTCAAAAAAATTTTTTGACTACTTTTCCTCGGTATTTTACTCTACTACATGTTAATTTTTCCTTAAAAATGTTTACGAACAGCAAAGTTATTACAAAATAAAAATTTGATTTTGTATGTTTTAAAATTGGGAATGGAGTTTGTCCGCTCTGGCTTAAGGCCACTAAAAACTATTTATTTTTTATTAATTTTTAGAAAATAAAACAAGTCCTACAAAAAAGATTTAATTTGGTACTTGTAGCCTGCGGTAAAATGCATTATAACGCATCTTATCCATAATGCCGAAATATAATTTTTGCACTCGATGCGTGTTAACATCACCAGGAGATTAATAATAAGTGGCTCTAAAGAGATAAGAAAAATGTGTTAAAAAATTCATTATTTAATAGACTTGATGGATATTTCGGGTGAATTGGGAGCCAACGTGGATTTAACTTAACTTATAAATAATTTAATTTGATTTTAAGGCACTTGCATACAGAAAGAAAAACATAACATTTAATATTGCATTCCAAATGATTTCAATTCCACACCCGAAGGAGTGTCGAAATGAACCTGTTTTTGGACTACTTTTTAAATTTTTCAATGGTTAGTTTCACTGATATTAACAAAACTGTTTGTCATGGCCCTTAGCAAAAGTTGTGACATTGCTTTATTATTTCCATAAAAAATATTAATTTTTTTTCATTGAAAAATTGAAAAATAAAAAACTTCAAAATATAAGAACTATTTGCACAAAAGTCGCTTTTTATTTGGATTTTTAAAAATGTCATTTTTAAATATGGAAAAAAAGTGACGTAACGCTCTTATCTTTTAGTAATAAAAAAACATCTTTAAAATATATTTTGTTTTTAGATAGGGGACATCCTAACTAACTCGTAAATCTAAGAAATTCGAAGTTATCATGATTGTCACTTGCCGCCTTATAACTTTGGACGTCAGAAACACTGTAATCAATAGTGATTCATTTTATTTACACTCACAAATAAACAAATTAATTATCTATATTATCATTTCTATACTAGAACTAGAATCTAAAATAATTATCTAAAGAAAAGGTTAAAAATGTGTAGAATAAAAAATTATATTTTTAATGCCATTAAAAAATATTTTTTTATTCAACACCCTTAGAAGAGGTTATCTTAAAATTACTCCAACAAATACACTTAGGTCCGCAGTCTTATTAACCACCTAACAAAAAGTGTGCTAAATGCGCCTATAGAAGTTTACACTTTAAAAATCTGAGTACATTATTCGTTTGCAGCTAATCTAAATTGATTTTGTATCTATGAGTAACTTTTAGGTAATAATATGATAAAAAACAATTTACCGCTTTAAGCAAAAGAGAAGAAAATAGCACAGGTAGTAGAAATATTTTGCATTAACAAAAAAAAATAGGCATTTAAAAACTAAATAAGCCAAATAAACCAAACAAGTCCAAGTCTAAAGTAGAAAGTGTTTCCTACGCGAGAGTTCAAACGCGGTACCTTCCTTAGAATTAATCATATGCGGTAAAGAAGGTATGTTAACCAGCTTATACAAAGTAATAATAACTGAAAATTATCTCCTCGCTTTCTTAATTCAGTAAATTTGAATCTATTTAAAGGTACATTATGGGCACAACCTTGAAGATGATAAACACCATCTTGTTTAAAACTTACATATTTAAAAAAAATTCCTTGAACACCGTCTATATCAGAAATATGTACGTTATAACTCGGCAACCACACAACGCACGGCAACTCGGACTTATATCGAACAAAACTCCCAGATCTTTGAAAGTGTGAGACCCTGCAATATAATCGTTGTTTAGACTATAGTCCTAGCCACCTTAGGCCATGCTATAGTCGAAATAGATTGGTTGTGCTTTCTTAGTGTAGGATACAATATTGCACTTTCTAAGATAAATTTGAAGATTATTATGATTATTGTTCTTACACCAGACACCAATTTGTTCTAGATTTGTTTGCATACTTAAGCAATCTGCCATATATCCAATTTTAGCATACAACTTAACATTATCGGCATATAACAAATGGTTGATACCCAGAAATTCGCCTATATAATTTATAAAAATGAGGGGACCAGGGACAGAGCCCTGTGGTACCCCGGATGTAGCTCCATAATCTGCAGACTGAAAGCCATTAATTACCACATACTGACAGCAATTACAGAGATAGCACTTAAATAAGTTCACAACCGATTTAGAAAACCCCACTCTATAAAGTTTAGTATCATGTGGATTAGCTTATCGAAGACCTTGGAAAAATCCAAATATATGACGCCCAGTTTACCAACCTTCGTCAATTGATTCAATCGAGTTGTTATTACATGATTTGATGTTGTAGATCGGGCTTTGAAAAATTCTTGTTGATGTGACTCAATTTTATTTTTAACATCAGGCAAAATTATATCACGAAATTTTTAGAAAATTATATATTATAAAGACCGGTCTGTAATTCTGGATATCAGTTTGTCGTCTTTTTTAAAAGCTGGGCAAACTTTTAACTTCTTCCAGAGGCTGGGTCAAGTTTGTTGTTTAACACACATGTTAAATAATACTTGAAGAGGTTTTATTAATACATAACGACAGTCAAAAATGCCGGGATCAAGTGTGGTCTATTGGTGGGCCACCCTTAGAAGAGACTATATTCAATTTGCTCCAACAAATGTTTTTGGCCCATCAGTCATATTCGCTACTAGTTCAGTAATATTACGGTTAAAACTGTAATATATCGGACAAAATTCTGAAAGTTTAAAAAATTGGTAGAAATACTAAGGAAAGCATAAATATTAGTAAACCAAAAAGTTTCCACCCCTAAAGTTTGTGCTTCATCCCTTACAATATTTTTTCCACCCCAATTTTTTTTCTGAATATCTACGAAACAGTGCATAATAGGTAAAAGTACTTATATACAAAGTTGTTCCTCATAAAATTCTCTACAAAAAAGGTTCTATAATAAGTTCCCCTAAAATGTCGCATTGTTTGGTAAATAAAGCGCAAACGAAATCAGAGCGGGATATATAATTCGTTAAATAATATGGCTGATTATTCAAAGCGCCCAAAGTGGTCTTACCAAAAAAACTTAAAATATAAATCGATAACCACTGTTTCACACTCGATAGTGTATTTTTTTTATGGCAGAGGCACACACACTAGAGGGAGATCCTATGGCGCTCGACGAGCGGTGTGTGTGCGAAGATGTTGATTGACACGGTTCCTGAATATTTTTAGGTTGTAATTAGTGGGAAACAGATGTCCTGGAAGTGAGTTCGACAGTGATGCAGTGCGCCAGACAAAGGACTTCTGGTAAAGCGATGTTCTAGGTGTTTCTAGTTGTACGACGAACTGGTGCGCTCCTGCCGTCTGTCGGGACTGTCTGACCGGAGTTGCCAGGGGCGAGATTATGCGGGCCAAATCCTAGGAACATCTGCCGTGAAAGTATCTGTAAAACAGAGACATCTCGGCCACATGTCTGCGATGTTCCAGACTATCCAGATTCCGGGTCAACTCCAGATCGCCGACGAGACGCACAGCCCTCTTCTGAATGGAATCCAGCAGCGGTCTTATTTGCGCTTTGTACAGCAAGAGCAACTGCTGCGGTGTACAGAGTTTTTTGTTGCGAAATAGCGCACCAAGCTTCTGGGAGGCTGATTTTGCGATGTTAGCAACATGGTCATGCCATGACATATTGCTGTTGACCGAGACACCCAGCAGCCCGATTGACGAGGATGAAGGAATGGTCGATCCTGCCATAATGATGTCAGGGCCCGCTGTATTGGCCCTCTTAGTAAACGTTGCTGCTTGGGTCTTTGCTGCATTGAACTGAACCAAATTTCGGTCGCCCCAAGTTTGAACTCCAGGTCTTGATTAATTGCTGTAATCTGCTCCTGTCTGCGGTGATGAGTCTCAGTCGCTGGTTAGGGTTTTTCTGATCTAAAGTGGGTACTGTCATCTGCAAAACTGTAAACAGGATGATTCGTTTCGATCAGCAGGTCATTAATATAGATGAGAAATAGAGTTGGTGAAAGTATTGCGCCCTGAGGCACGCCCGCATTGATAGTGAATGTGTCCGAGATGTGTCCATCGACTGCAACGTGTAGGGATCGGTTCTTAAGGAAACTGGCCAGCCAGCTGCAGAGACAGGCGGGCAGTCCCAAGGACGGCAGTTTGTTGAGCAGTCCGTCATGCCAAACTCTGTCGAATGCCTTTGAAATATCCAACGCAATCGCTCGAGACTCTCCGTAGTTTTCAATTGCCCTACTCCATATATGAGTGACATAGGCCAATATATCTCCTGTCGATCTCTCTTTGCGAAAGCCTTATTGATTATCGCAGATCATTTTGTTGCTATCGAGGTACTTGAGTAGTTGCTGGTTGATTACACGTTCCATGACTTTGGAGATTATTGGAAGCAAGGCAAATTGGGCGATAGTTTGAGGGCGTGGTTTTCTTGCCTTTTTTTGGAACAGGTTGTACTCGAGCGACTTTCCAAGAGAAGAAAGAGAAAAAAGCCTGGAAAAAACGGGTGTTAGTTCGTTGGCGCAGTTCTTTAGCACGATGGCAGGTATTCCGTCCGGTCCTGATGGTTTTTGCGTATCTAGTTCTTTAAGGATTTTGCGAATATCACGGTGAGAAAACTTGACTTCTGCCATGGTAGTGTTGATGTTCGGTATAGTGAGGAGAGTCTTGCCTTGAGGCACGTCTAAGGTAGAGTGCGATAAAAACATTTTGGCGAGCATGTTTGCTTTTTCCTCGGCTGTAGTCGCCGTGATGTCACGTTCGTCCGTCAAAGGTGCAAGAGACGTTTTTGTAAAGTTGTTACGTACTGCCTTTGCTACCGACCAGAAATTCCTGGAACCACTGGGGCATTGCAAAAGTTTATTCCTGATCCTTTGATTGTGTTTGTCCTTAGTTCCGTCGATCACACGCTTGCACTCGTTTCTCGCTTCGATAAAATATTTGCGATTTTCAGCGGTCTGATTTTGCTGCTAGTACTTATAGCCTTGTTGTTTCCTTCCTACAGCTCTTTCGCATCTTTTGTCGAACCAGGGCTTTCCATTTGATGGTAACTTGATGGAATTTGGGATGTATGCTTCCATTCCTGAGGAGATTACTTGCATGATCTCCTCGCAGCAGTCTGACGGGTCGTCAGTGGCAAAGCAGACGTCGAGCCAAGGAAAATCTAGGTAGAACTGCCCTAGATCGTCCCAGTTTGCAGAATTGTAATGCCAGATTCTGCGAGGCAATGGGGGATCCTTCTGTATGGGTGGCAATTCGCAAACCGTTGTAATAAGTTTGTGGTCGGAGGTACCTAATGGCGGACCAACTGTAACCTTGTACTGGTCAGGATTGGTGGTCAGAAAAAGATCCAGGAGGGCGGCGAATTAGCCCCTCTCTGAGATTCGAGTTGGTTCGTCTACAAGTTGAGTAAGCCCGCAGCTGATGGCAAATGCTTCAGCTTCTCTACCTTCGTTGTCGGTCTTGTTGTGATGTTTGAGCCAGTTGGTACTGTGGGCATTGAATTCTCCCAGAACGGTTATTTCTTAACTGGGGTGATCGACCTGTATTGAGTTAAAAGTGGTAGCTAGTGTTGAAAAAAAGCTTTGGGAGGCTCTATCGCTCGGAGGGCGATAGAGACAACATATAAACTTGGTTAATCCCTTGGCGGTGAACTTGAGCCACATGACGTCAAGGTTGTTCGGTTCGAGTGTTTCCTCGCGGTGACATGAAAGGTCGCTTCGGACAAAAAGGCATATTCCAAACTTATATCTAAATCGGGTATGTAAGTCGTAACCAGGAAAGAGGTAGTTCACTGTTATTGTTGTTGAACATACTTGTGTTTCTGTAAGGGCTAATATGTGTGGTCTATTTGCTTGTAGATGTTGGTGTACCGAATTTATGTTTGTATTTAGGCCCCTTATGTCGCAGAAATCTATTCTAAATTGGTTCGGTATCTTTGCTGTCTGTGAAATGCGGAATGAAGGGCTCCCAGGGCCACCCAGCGCCCAAAGATCCGAATGGCCAGGGAGTTTACTTCCGGCATATTTTGATCCTGGAAGCACCATGATGTCCATATATTCCTACTGTGGAACCCGGAACCACCAGCGCGAAAGCGGAACGTGATTTGGGAAAACCACTTAGCGCTTCCCAATTCTGGTGGGGTGGTCTTTCACCGGACGATGCGAGTAGGCTTATGCATATACCACCTAGGGCCGCTTCCACTCGAAGTATCGGCCTCAGACTAACTTTGTACTTTGGTGTTCTCCAGCCTGGAGGAGGACGATGGGATTTGATGGGCCACATCCCGTGGCAACTCGGAATGGTGGGGGCGTCACTCCCCGTAATCAAACTGCTCTCACCAGTTTGACGTTCCTGCCAGCCAATACAATGCAGCCCCTCCTGTCCCAAACTGTCATTGATTGGCCCCAGACTTTGTACTTTGGTGTTCTCCAGCCTGGAGGAGGACGATGGGATTTGATGGGCCACATCCCGTGGCAACTCGGAATGGTGGGGGCGTCACTCCACGTAATCAAACTCCTCTCACCAGTTTGACGTTCCTGCCAGCCAATCCAATGCAGCCCCTCTTGTCACAAACTGTCACAAAACAACAAAGCTTGAAAAAGGGGGTAAAAACGACGTCCTAGGGGATGAGGCACACTCTTTAGGGGTGGGAACTTTTCAGTTTAGTATTTCTTATGTCATCCCTAACATTCCTACCAAATTTCAAAACTTTCAGAATTTTGTACGATATAAATCGTAATATTACTGAAATATGCCCAGCAAAAAGTGTGTTGAATGCGCCTATAGAAGTTTTCACTTGAAAAATCTAAGTGGATTAAATGTTGGCATCTGTTGCAAATTTGATTTTCTATCTAACTTTTAGGGAAAATATGATAAGAAAAAATTTACCGCTTTTAAATTTAATAACGTGTACTTGTCGGTTTTTAACTTTTGAAATATAGCCTATTACTTATAGAATTTGAAAACTAGAAGAAGTATTTATACAAATGCCCTTTTTAATTTAGAGTTGCAAAAGGCCATTTGTGAATATCGTCACTTAGTGGCGTAATGATTTTATCTTTTATTAATAGAAAACCATTTTTATATTATTTTTTTTAGATAGAGCGCATCCTAGCTAACGCGTAAATGTAAAAAAACTCGAAGTCAGCATGAATGTCACTTACCGCATTTAAACTTTGGACGCCAGAAACACTGTAAATAATAGTGATTAATTGTATTTACACTCTCAAATAAACAGATTAATTATCTGTATTATCATTTCTGCACTAAAAATAGAATCTAAAATAATGATCTGCTTTTGAGAAAAGGTTGAGAATTCGTAGGATAAAAATTTATATTTTTACTTCTATTAAAATTAAATTATGGTTAGTAAAACTGTAATTCACAAAGTGCTTGAGTTTGAAAGCTGTCAGCTCTGTGGTGGGACGTGAGTAAAATGATTCGTTTCGGTCAAGAATGTAAACAAAGTTTTCATCAAGAGATTTAGAAGATAGGTCCAAGTTAAGTATTTGTAGGCATTTTACAAAAACGAATCAATCTGATAGAGCAGATATACCTGTGGAGGAACTGGCACTTATTCTCGAAGATATAGCTTTAATATGTACGTGGTACAATCGCAAATTTAATACCTTTTCTTACTTAGAATTTTAAAACGCGACAGGTGCAAAGAGATCCATCGGAGAGAAAAACAAGTTCATCCGCTTTATCAAGGGCCGAATTTAAAAAATATATTGAGCTTTGGGATGAAAACAAACCAGCGGATTTGCAAAAGAAGGTTCTCACATAGCTGCTTATGAGTCGGCTTGGACAGGAAATGAAGGGCTACAGCATGCGTGAAATATTTTGTAGAAGAAAAGGATCATCAAGGAAACCCGCGTTTTTTTTTCTAAACAAGGCTATTTTTAATGCCCAATCCACACTGGGAACAAGATAATGCCAGAGGTTGAGACAAGAAGACTCCGGTTGGGCAAAATACGGTCTCGAGGCATTATCAATTATTGGAATTGATGTCAAAAAGGTCAGAATAATAGATCAACCGACAAAAGCCGCCGCCGCGCCGGCGCGGCGCCGGCCCCTTTTCAATTTTAGCCAAAAGGGGAATCGGTGAGCAGATATTGATTAAAATTATAGGATATGGAAATAGTCACTCAATAAAACCACATCTGCAAACAGATTCAGGTCACCATCAGGAAATCATTAACTCAATGAGGTCTGCTTCAACCTCCATAAAGTCAAGTCAAGAACCTCTAAAGCAAGAACAAATCGCTGCTTCCAATCAATCTGTTATAATATAGAATAATTGCGTTTTTCACATAAACTATAATTATTACAATAATCAAAATAAAGTAAATAATTGATTTTATTAAGTGAATATTTTTTATATATTTATCTCCTTTAATAAAGAAAAATAAACTAAAAGCTTGTTAAAAAAATGCTTAATAATCTACTTTTTAAACAAGGAATAATTAGGATTTCTCTATTATACTACCTATACGATTTCTACTAATTGTAGTTACATGTAAATACTAATTTAGGTCTTAGAATAATATATTTTTTCATTTTAAGTGATTTTGGCTTACAATATTTTGTAGAAAACCTTGAGGTGAAATTTCTTTAGCGAGGGTAAGTCCGAAAAAATTAAAATCAAATGAAATACTTTAATTAAGCATGTTCCAGTGTATCAAGAGGGTTGAAACTTTTAGGACATGTAGCCGGAGTAAAATGAGGATCTTGGACGAAAACTGGACCCGGGACCGGTGCTTCAATTTAAGGGGGGATTTTGGGGAAAAATCCGTTTATTGCCGATATCTCTGCAACGGAGCCTCGGATCGAAAATCTGACAAGCGATGATCCCGTCTCACGTTCACGGGATCAACAGTGGGGGGAATTATACACCTCCCCCCCTCCTCCCCGGACACCAAATAAAAAATTAAAAATTTGGTAAAAAATTAAAAATTGGGAAAAAATAATAAAAGTATTATAAAACGAAATAAGAAAATGAAAATTTAAACAAAAGTTAGAGAAACGCGGTTTTGGGCGAAGAAAAGCCGGTCGGAGCTGGCAAAACTGGAAAGAAAAATAAATGCTCTATGAAAAAACAAACTAAAAAATAACAAAGAAAATTGTCGAGGGCGAAAGTTGAGGAAAAAAAGCAAACGAGTATTAATCTCAATTCCAAATATCTTTTTTTTTACTTCAGTTGTGTGCTTATAAAGGTGAGGCACGTAATTTTTTTCTAATTTTTCTATAGTGCTACTAGATGTATTGTGATGATATAATAGTAAGTTAAAATTGAGAGCTATAATCTATTTAATATCGATTGTAGTTGAAAAATACTATTCCAATAATTAGAATAGCCCATTATTTCATTATAATATTATGTAGAATTTGTCTTATTACAATTGGTAGAAAATTATAATTTAATTGGGTTATATAGAAATACTATTTTAAGACTTATCTTAGTTAATTCTTAAATTGTACATAAACTTTAAGTTACTTCAAGTAGCAGAAAACTGCTTTCTTTAGTTTTTATTTTCTTTTCCTATATGTACGTACATTTTAAATATGATGTGCATATCCAACGACAGCGAATGAACAAGTCGTAAGGGGCTATGCTTATCATATTTTGACGCCACTTCACTCTGGGAGGAGGAGGCTTATCATGTGCAATACGCGATGTTTTCGGCGACTTGGGCCACGACATATTTATACAAAGCTGACTGTCTGTCTATAACGCTACCTTAGCTGTCTATAAAGCTGTCTAAAAGACTATATAAGCTGTCTCAAAAACTGTCTCTTTGTCTATCGAAAAAGCTATATGTCTATCTATAAAGCTGTCTTAGCCGCCTATAAAGCTGTCAAAGATGTCTAAAAAGCTGTCTGTCTATCTATAAAGCTATCTAAACTGTCTGTCTTAGACAGCTGTTTAGGCAGTTAGACGTACAGCTTTTTAGACGGCTTTATAGACAGCTAAGACAAATTTATAGACAGACAGACAGCTTTTTAGATATACAGGCAGCTTTCTGGATATACAGGCAACTTTTTAGACAGCTTTATAAACAGCTAAGATAGCTTTATAGCCAGACAGATAGCTTTATACAAATATGCCATTGCCCAAGTTGCCGAAAACATCGCAGATTGCGCGCGATATGCTTCCTCCCGGAGTGGTGTGGCGTAGAACTCTCTTTGTAGCCTTACTTACGGAATTAAAAACAATATAATCATACTTCGAAGGGGTGAAATTCGTGTACTTACTACAAAGCAGAATATTTTACGCTAAAAAAAACTATTTTTAAAATAAATCATTTTGAAAATCATGTTGTCTGAAATTTATGTCCGACCTAACGACTAATCATCGTACTATGTCATATTTGACGAAACTAATAGAAGATTGTGGTTGCCACTTGAGGAACGAAACTTTGTTTTCAGCTGTTCAGAAATATTTGCTGCTAATTTATTCAAAATTGAAACTATTAAATGGAAAAATGATAAATAAAATGGTGTCTAAATATTATATGAATTTTATCAGATATAGATAGTTATTTGAAAAATGTTCGATTCCAAGTTCAGCCTTTTTACCTTATAGAAGTGGTAGAAGAATGCAAAAAACACTTTAATTATGTAAGTAAGATGAACATATCCAAAGTTTCGTTTATAAAAAAATCAAATGTGTTTTTGCGAAACGTAAACACGTTTAAATAAAGAAATTGTCAAAAAAATATTCTGCAATGTTGTCAAAAAATGTCCACTATATAATTCGCTGTTGGTTACCTACCATAGAGAGGAAAACTTCCGATAACATGCATGCGTTGTTAGGGCGTCCTGTCAAAAAAACCCATTTTCATTGGTTAAAAGGTTCTGGTGTGAAATTTTCTTCAAAACGCTGCAACAAATATACTTTGGTTGGTCCCATATTGCAATCCGTCGTTTGAAGATGTGTTTGCAGGAAGCTTTCTGCAGTAAACTAAAACTTCTGAAATATACATGAAGTTTTTAGATATATTTGACAGCTAAAAAGACGTAGCATGTAGAAAAAAGGTTGTGACTAACGAATTCTTTATTATTATTAATTTAGATACGGAAATAAGAATATTTTAACATATTGTGATATTAAACTTTCATAACGTATCGAGAAAAGCTCTGACTGAGTTTCAAGGGCTTTATCAGTACCAAAACAATAGAACCCCCAGATGAATATTATACAACAGATTACTACTAGGTGCTACTACTGTACTTAAATATAAGCTAAAATTTTACCGTTAGTAGAACTTAACTGCGTACAAAGTTCATTCAGTTCCCTTGATTTACGGCGATTCAATAGGCATACATAAACGTAGATAATTTTTACTCATGCAATCTGGCAGTAACTAGTTATTCATTACATTAGGCATTAAATTAACTTTGTTTAATAGTTTGCCATTCACAGTAGTGACAAGCTTTTAATTACAATAGATACGCAAAGAAACGCAACTTAGGAATTAAAAGAACGTTTCCAGGTTCTTTTAGAATATGTTGAGTTGATTGAAGTATCGAATGACCGCCGAGTAAAATGAAGTTTACAAATGTATCGTCAATTGATAAATTAGGAGCACGCTCCCATAGAGAACTCCTTCTTCTATTCTTAATCGAATGGGTCCTGAATTCAATATTTCTCTTAACGGTTAGGGAATATTTTATTTGTATTATATGCATTTTAGCGCACATCTAAATGTCGAAGACAGCATAAATATACGACATATTAGGTATATTATGTGTAATTAAGTGAATTACCTAGATGGTTGGATACGTCGAAAATTTGACATATTCGACTAGGATACATGGGCGTTGGCAGGGGGGAGGGGCAGTTGCCCCATTTTAAGCACTAGAAGATATCTGTTATATTAACCTAACACACATTTAAAAATTTCTTTTCGACCTTGGTTTTATTGCCAAAATTTCGGATTGCCCTTCCCCCTAGTTTACAGGCTGGCGACGACTTTGAAAGGATATACCGATTTTTGCTTTTAAATTAGAAGCACTGAAGTTTTTTTGGCGTTCGGAACTCGGAGCGCATGAATTGCCTACTAGATCGATATAACCAAAGTTTTATAGTAAAATCATAATATTATCAACTTAACAAGGCGAGAAATTTGGTCATTGGGATATTTTAGGGTATCCGGCGTCGCGTCGCGCTGGACCGCCGCCGGGTCCGCAGCGCCCCCACTGCCTGGGCACCCCCAGGCTATAGCCTAGTTAGCCTAGTGGGTAATCCAGCGCTGGATTTTAATCCTTAACGTAGCAGCCATCAGCATTTTGCATAATGTAAATACGCAGACAAACGCCAAATTCAGCAGGCTTTCGGGACTCTCTCAACTCCGATCAACTAGCTGGGTGCATGTACACATGTGCGTACCCTCCTAGTTTTTCTATCCCGCAACCTCAATATCTGTGAGCACCTGTGCATAGGTACAGGGTGATCAGCTTCTCACCTAATCTGGATGTACATGTACATAGGTACACGGTACCCGGGGGTCTCTAAAAAGTAGTGAGAGTCAAATCTCCGAGTAAAGTATCAACATTTCCACTACAGGGATTTATGGGAACTTTTAAAGTAGTGCAAGTGCCTTAGAAATCTGTGTCAAACTTAAATTAAACTATTCCGTCAATGAGAGACGCTAAAAGACTAACCATATAAATATTAAAACAAATATATAAATAAAAGCCAACCCAGCTCGCATAGACTTTATTAATAAAACAGTGACCAAGGGCTTAGAAACGCTTTAAACTAAGCCTCCCTCGTGAAGACATGCATTTAGTAGGTATTTAATGGGTATAGGGTAAACTCTTAATTCATCGATAAACAAAACAAGCATTTATTATTGCTCACGTACAGTCTAACCGTTGTTAAGTTTGTTTGTAAATAAACTTGTTATTGTTTTTATCAACGTGTCTCCTTTACCATCTCTTCTCACCTGACGTAGAGCGATTCCGAATCTGAGCTATTCTCCTGCACGCTAAGTAAGGCGTGGCGTCATGGATAAAAAACGCAATTCGTGACACTATTTTCTAGTAAATTCATGCTTACTATTTATTTTTAAGTATTAATTAATTCTTAGAAATTCTTCTTCATATCAGGCTCTGATATAGTATTGGTAAACACATATTCAATATCACTGAGGTTTTAACAGGCGATTTATCTTACTTCGCATAAGTATTTTGTATTTTCATCTTTAGAAATCGAAACTCGAAACTTCTGGTTTACACACTTTATAACCCACCAAACAGTAAAGAATCCGTATGAAACAACTGCCGTGTCCGACTTACCAGTGGCGGTCGTAAGAAGTAAAATATATAGACTTTTACAAAGACTACCGATGCCGTTATCAAGGCATTGTAAGAGTAAGTAAATTTAAATTTCGCTATAATATAAGGTTTGTTCTAGCAGCGATTTCAAACGGTACAAAACCATCCGGAGTTTGCGCATAGTAATATACCTACGGCTACGTTGGGGTTTGGAACCTTCGGCAACATGCACTAAAACAGAGTTTTATCCACAATACCGAAACAGAATATTTGCACTCGACGCGCGTTTCGCTAACCATGTTAGCATCATCAGGAGATGATTAAAACTAAAATTAAAATCTACCTAGCTCCCTTTTATACTACTGTTTGCTTAATCAAGCGGAACTAAAAAGAACCAATCCTGGGATCCCGCTAGTCACGCTTGATCAACCAATACAATGGACTATACGGAATAGGCCCTCTATCTCTATTTAACCTATTCTTACATTTAATAATTTCCATACTTTCATATGCGTCTAATAA
>MU192801.1:1160-27207 GCA_016904865.1 Pissodes strobi | reverse complement strand
TAGGTATAACAAAATTGGAAAAATCGCCACTAATGAAGTACCTTTAATTTGGAAGATAGAGCAAAATGTTATCAACATACATTGGTCAGAATTAAAAGTTATGTCATAATCTGGAGTTAAAAATGTTTTAATTATTCTTTTGCAAAAAAATGAAAATGGACATAAAAATACTCGTCTCCTAAAAATTCATCAGTCCGGTAATAAGCAAAAACGCAGAAAACAAGTTGGAGAACAAAAGATATTTCCCCTCACGCTTTATTTTTTTGACCAAAATTATACAGAAAGTATGGCGGTTAAAGAAAAAAAATATGTGCCAAATTAAAAATAAATATCTCCAAACCAAAGGAGCTATCAATAAAAAAATTGAGCGAGTCTGCTAGTACTCGAGACACTGATTTGTAAGCATCATCGACATGAAAATGCCACCTTAGGCCGCGTGACGCTTGAATATAGGCAACCACTTATTTGGAATTGGTTGTCTATATTCTGGCGGTAGAAAGAACCTAATAACTGCGCATTATTATGATGTCACATCCGCTTGCACATTTCCGCCCCATTTACCGAGATTTACCCTCATAAGTTTTTTACACATAAAACATAATTGTTTAATCGCTTGATCGCCTAGTTTTGTAACACCCTAAAAAAAATATTGTTTGACTTCATTCTAGATTTTTGATCACGATTAACAATGTTACGTACAAGTAGATACAAGTCTTAAAGAGTAGACTACTTTGCAAAAACACGACTACCTATGTAATATATTTTGAGATAAATAATTACACAATATCAAATAAAGTATTGGGCCAATCAGACTAAAATTATTATTCTATTATTATTATTATTATTATTACTACTATTATTATGATAATTATCATTATTGGTAATTTCCACAATTTTTTTTATTTAAAGCAAAAATTGTGTTTTTCTGAAGTTACCCATCTCCGGATAATAAGTAGATTTTGGTGTATAAATGCTCGAGTCAAAGATCTCTTAAAACCTACAACTTTTGGAAAGAACATTTTCTCTTACGACACTAGCGGAAAATTTATTTCACAATGCATTGTTTTCGTCATGGGGAAAAACTAGCTGTTATACTTTCGAAAATTCATGCTTATTATATTATGCCACCCCTAGAATTTCGATTCTAAATATCGATACACAGTTATGCGTCAAATTATCCTACTCACTAGACTACCCTTTCCGCATGTAAATGTAATATCAAATAAAACTATTCATAAAATATTACCATAATTAATTATACAGCGATTGCACAATTCCTCGTTTTTGTAAGGAAACCTAAATATTTTGATTTTATTTTGACGTGTGTTTAACCTACAATTAAAATACTGGCACAAGTGGCACACATGACCGGACAATTTTGTTTTTTTTTCTATAGCCACTCTTTACCCAATACGAGTACATACGTACTCTACTGCGATCAGCCAACTGCCGGTATTTGACAATACGCGAATACTCAAGAAGTATTATCCTCAATTTTGGCAACACTTCCAGCACTTCCTTCCGTTGTAAAAGTATTTGTTTCATGTGGATTTAAAAAAGGTAAATTATTACTAGCCTTAATAGGCACATAAGTAATTAAAATTAATAAAATATTTTTTATTAGATTGTGCTAGCAAAGCTTGTTTCTGCAGGAGACATGAACTAGCATAGCATATAGCATATGTAAAAACAAACATACAATAAGAAAAGAAGTACTGGAAGACAATACTAAAGCCATTGTGTCTATTCCTGAAGAAGATACGGACACAAACGATGAATAGTTTTGTTATTATGAAGATTTTTTTACATTTTTAATTTTTTTAAACTGAACGAAACCTATTCATCTTTTTAATAGCAATTACATCAAGTATATGATTATTTATAAAAAAAACTATAGTATTTTTCTACTTCTTTACTACCTAGCAGCGCATAGGAAAAATAAATCTCAACATACAACGCCATATGAGTCCCTATTCTTAACATCGTCATAAAAGCGTTTATTGTTTTGCACAATAGGCGAGAGAGAGAGGAAGCTATGGGAAAAGTCGCGGCTACAAGAAAATTACTTTTTTACATTTAATTCTATTTTGCCATTAACATTTGAGAAAAAAAATTTATTCTTGCACCTATTTATTCTAGATACTTAGGGCAAACTTTTTGCAAGAATAAAAATTTTTGATTTGAGCCTTCATTTCGGAGAGAATACGAGGTGAATACAAACATTATTATATTTAAATCAGATTTTGCCCAGGCTCGAAGATATTTCGATTTTTGCCGTAAGGGTCAACGTAATCTGCATATTTCAAGCAATGATAAAAATATAATTCGTACAAAAATGTAGATAAATTTTATATGAAAACATTCATAAATTAATATTCTATACGTTCATATAATAATGTGGATTCTTAGGTATACCTCCCTTTTGCCCGTTCTGATTTTTTAATACCTTGGGATTTGAAATTAATATAATAAAACCTTCATTCTGTGAGAATTTCAGGTTGTAACCCCGAGGTGCCCGCACAAGGCAAAATAAGTTATAAGTAGAACTATGCTATTTTCTATTTTGCACAGACGATCTCTCGGCGCGAATTGGCAACAGCGAGTTCACCGCAGCCGTATTTCAAGCGACCTTGTGTCGATGGGGCCAGGCTTTTCAAAGTCTGGCCCCATTTCGGGGTTCAAATATTTCACCTGTGATGGGTTTTCTTATCGTAGTAGAATATTCTTTGTTGTATGTGAATTGCTACAAGAAACAATGCATTTAGTTCACGTCATAGAAAAAATATATATTATTGTTTTTTAGAGGTAAACAAACTTATTAATAATTTTGATTTGATCTTTTCGAATGCATTTCTTTAATTTGTTCATTACTTCAAAATAAAACCCACCAGCCTTAATGCATAATTAATTTGAAATCTGTGTTTGAGTATCGTGTTAATGTATATATTAGCAATTTGCAATATGCTATAAGCATCCGAGAAATTTTCACATGAATATCTCTTTCATATTTTCTACAATCAATTGAGAGTTGAATAATTATCCATTATATGAATTATATATTTTAAGGCCAAACTGGAAGATGGCCCTACAGCTACAAAACTGCTTAAAGACAGATCGCCTCTTAGACAACTCGCAATTTGTCACACGTCTAGTCCGGACACGTATAAAACATTAGTAAACAAAAATCACTTTATTTTTTAACATGTATACGAAATAATGTTTATCACGGTAGATTTACCAAAAATAGCCTTCAATATTTCTATTATCCATGGTTTATTTGCTATAAAATATTGTCCTTTTCTAACAAAATATAATGACAGATGTATTACTATTAATCTTAACCATCCGGTACCAATATGCGGTTTCTGGCACCGAAGCAGAATCGCGGTGGCTACGAATGAAATGTTGCATAGATATTTTATGATATCTCTGTACTAATATATCCTAACGCACGAGTACAACTCCACTCTACTGCTATGTTATACATTAAATGCTAACTAGTCGTATTTTGGATCATATTCCTGTTAAAAATTGCCAATATTCACCTATTTTTAAATATGACCTATAGAGGGTTTCAGTCGGGTTATTGCTAAAATATTATAATACTCTTTACCTTCATCAATGGGCATAATAGATGGACTTACATTCAACCACTGTAGTTTATCAGATAAGTTGTGAGTTATCTTATATCCCTCAGTATAGGTATAACGCTAACTAAAGTTAACTTGAGAAATCTTATATGTTATGCGGAAATTAAATTTTATTGCCGAGGCATGGCAAATATTATTGCCGCTAATTTTAAGCGCACATAAACAAAAATATTTCTGAAATATGACAAATTTGAATTGAATTCGATCTCGTATTTGCATTCAAATTCTAGTTTACCAGAATTGGACCTCACATTGTTCTTTTCGAACAAAATATAATGACAGTATTATTATTAATTTTAACCACACTGTGCCAGTCTGAGGTCTCTGGTACCGACACGGCATCGCGGCGGCTACGGATGGAAATTTGCAGGGATATTTTATGATATCAAATATTTCAAAAATGACCACAGCAAATTTATATATTTTTGAACATTTTAAATGTACTTATTGAACAGATGAGGGAAACTGTATTCGGTATCGAGAGATGGTTCAATACAAATAAGTTAACTCTGAACACGGATAAAATTGAAACTATTGTATTTGCTCTTAGGGGACAAAATGAGTATATACTTTTGAGTGAGAGCTTCCGGACCGACTCTGGTAAGCTCTTGGGGGTACATCTTGATCAGACTTTGGTTTTTGATGCGCATGTGGACAGCTTGGCAAAGAAGCTGTCCACAGCTGTCTACGGCCTGAGAAACTTAAAATCTCTGGTGCAACAAAATGTAATTTTAACGGCCTATCATGGTCTTTTCCATTTACACTACTCTTATGCTCTGCTTGTCTGGGGCCATAGTGCGCAGGCGAGCAGGATATTTGCCCTCCAGAGGAGGGATGTCAGGATTGTTACGGGCTTTCATCACGCCCTAAAACTATAGCCCAATTGCCTTGCTTCCAATAATCTCCAAAGTCAAGGAACGTGTAGTCAATCTGCAACTACTCAAATACCTCGAGATCAAGGGAATAATCAGCGATAATCAATACGGCTTTCCCAAAGGGATATCGACAGGAAATATATTGGCCTATGTTACTCATATATAGAGTAGGGCAATTGAGAACTACGGATGATCTCGAGCGACTGCGTTGGATATTTCGAAGGCATTAGACAGAGTTTGGCATGACGGACTGCTCAACAAACTGCCGTTCTTCGGACTGCCAGCCTCTCTCTGCAGCTGGCTTGCCAGTTTTCTTAAGAACCGCTCTCTGCACGTTGTAGCTGTTTGAGACATCTCAGACACATTCACCATTAATGCGGGGGTACCTCAGGGCGCAATACTTTCAACGACTCTGTTCCTCATCTATATTAATGACCTGCTGCTACACTTTTGCAGATGACAGTACCCTTGTCTCCCAATTTAGATCAGAAAAACCTTTACCAGCGATTGAGACTTATCACCGCAGACAGGAGCAGATTACAGCGATTAATCAAGACCTGGGGAAAGCTTAAACTTCGGGCGACAGAAATTTGGTCCAGTTCAATGCAGCAAAGACCCAAGCAGCCACGTTTACCAAGAGGGCCAACACGGCGGGTCCTGACATTATTATGACAGTATCGACCATTCCTTCATTCTCGTCAATCGGACTGCTGGGTGTCTTGGTCAACAGCAATATGTCCTGGCATGACCACGCTGCTAACATCACAAATTCAGCCTCCCAGAAGCTTGGTGCGCTATTTCGCAACAAAAAACTGTATACAACGCAGCAGTTGCCCTTGCTCTACAAAGCGCAAATAACCCTGCTTAGAATATTGCTCACACATCTGGGATGCCGCACCAAAGCACATCCTAAAGCTGCTGGATTCCATTCAGAAAAGAGCTGTATGTCTTGTCGGCGACCCGGTGTTGAACCGGAATCTGGATAGTCTGGAACACCGCAGACATGTGGCCGAGATATCTCTGTTTTATAGATACTTTCACTTTCACTGTTTCCAGGATTTGGCCCGCGCCACCTCGCCCCTGGCAATGCCTGTCAGACAGTCACGACCGACGGCAAGAGCGCACCAGTTCGTCGTACAACTGGAAACACCTAGAGCATCGCTTTACAAGAACTCCTTTGTTTGGCGCACTGCATCATTGTGGAACTCACTCCCAGGACATCTGTTTCCTGCTAATTACAATCTACAACCATTCAAGAACCGTGTCAAACAACATCTTCGCACACACACCGCTCGTCGAGCGCCGTAGGATCTCCCTTTAGTGTGTGTTACTACCATAAAAAAATAGGGCGGAAGTCAAACAGGCTTTTGCGGTACGTAATATCTTAACAATGCCATCTGCTTATGTCTTGGCGTGTATGCTTCATGTAAAAAAGAAGCATTAACAATTACAGTTTATTTATGAAACACTATTATCATAATACAAGAAATAACAATAATATTAACTTAAATTTGGAAGAAAAAGCATTTGTTACAGTTGTGAAAAGGTAATTATTAACAAAAGCTTTTTATACCATACAAGAGTTTTTAAATACAAATATTAGTATCTTAAATGGGACACTGGATTTGGTTTAGATGGCTACAATGAGGTCAGTTTCCTACCAATGTAATATGTTGTGATGCCCTTAGATTTAGAGATAGTTTTAGGTTTATTTATGATTTAATGTCAACTTTATTTAATGTTAATCTATTATGTTCTGAATTTTATACCTTAACTTTTCTTGTGTGTCGATTGTAAAATATTTAATTTTATGAACATGAATAAAATCGGTAATTCAATAATTAATTAAGAAAAAGTTGTTGTTTTTTGGTAGTTTAACGATGCTTATATGTTTTACCTGACGGTCTAGAAAAAAAATCGTCTAACTTTTGTATTTAAAGCTTTTCTAGCTCCAAAAATGAAGGCGGTAGGAGGGTGGAACGACCTACGGGAAAACCCTAATACTATATCCTAATGCACTCTCCTGCAGAATAGGGATATTCTGCTATGCTATACGTTAATTCAATATATTGACGCTAACTATGCGTATTTGGTTTATATTTCCGTTAAAAGTTCAGGTAACTTTAAGTATGTACGACAGACCTATGAAGGGTTTCAGTCGGGCTATTTTTAAAATATTATAATACTCTTTACCTACCTCGATAAGCATAATAGATGTACTTCCATTCAACCACTGGAGTTTATCAGATAAATTGTGTGTCATCTCATATCTACCAGTACAGGTATATGAAATCTTATCGATAATTTTTATTGCCGAGGCACGGCAAATATTATTGTCGTTAATTTTAAACGCACAAATATATTTCCGAAATATGACAAATTTCAATTCAATTCAATCCCTTACTTACAACCAAATTCTAGGGTACCAGAATTGAACCTCACGTTTTTTTAGAGCGTCCTCTATACACTGCCATCCAGCATTTAATCATGAACATTTAATTAAGAATTCCTAACTTTCCCAAAATAATCAATCTCTTTAATCAATTTGGGCTAATATATCTATCAACTTCTGTCATTAATACGCAAACGGGAACCACTGAAGGTTTAATTTTATCCAATTAGGCTTAATCCCATGTGGATAATATATTGTAAGGCGAAACTGCAGGTTGGCCACATCCATCTTGACGATAGAAGTTACAAAACTATTTAAAGACAGATTATCTCGTAGACCCCTTGCAAATCCTTGAATCCGGACACGTATATAATTAATGTGTATTCCAGGTTATGGCAGGAAGACGTTTTATTTTAATGTTGGCCTTAATGTCTCAGAAGTTTCTTTATAAAACACGGCACCGACCGTCTTGTCAATTACTTAAAGATTCATATTTAAAATTTTTTTATTATAATGCAATATTAATTAATATAATTAGAGAAGGCGTAAAGGCCAAGTTTTGAGCGAGTTTACGCTCCGTGGTTTGTTGTCTTTTTGAGTGGTTCGGGCAGCTTTATAAAGTAGTGTTTGATATCAATCCACACAGAATTTTTAGCAGCCTCTTTTATATACTGTGTTTGGAAAATCACAATTACATGCGAGGAGAAATTGGGTAAATTCCTAATTTTTATTGTCTAAAGAATTTATTTTAATAGTAAATAAACAAACCATAACAATAGTAGGCATTCCATTGTATTGCTGTTGTGAGGAATGCAATATTATCTGCATCTGAAGAGTTTTTGCATGGATGGAGTTTTCGCGGGCTTGTCGTTAATTTATAATGCCTAAACGATAAGTTGCATAAAAAATCTTAATTTTGATCACAATTTTTTTTTGTGCTACACACTTGTACGACTACTTCAACAGTTCAAAATGTCTACTCTTTCCTGCTCTGACTGCCAAATTTCCTGCATCTTTAAAGCTAGTGAAAATGAGGTCTTTGGGGCTTTTTGTGACAACTGCTGTAAAGTTTTTTGTAAAAAATGTTCCAAAATAACAACGACCGAAGCACATGCAGTAACAGTCAAAGATAGGGTTATTCTATTTCTCTGCATTTCTTGCAAATCAAGTCTTACTAATTTTGATAAACTTATTTTGGCATATGATAAACTTTAAGCACAAACCGTCAAGAAGGATGCAAACATTCAGGCTTTGAAGCAACAGCTTGACGAACTGAGAGAGGAACTGCAGGAAGAAATATGCAAGTTAGAGATGTCTAATAATGCAAAAGATAATTTTATAAAAATACTACAACGTAGAACTCAAGACTTTGAGGACTCCGCTCTTGACATCGAACGGAACTACGAAGAAATAACCAAGACCTTTGAGGCTGATAAAGCAAGACTTAATAAAGAAGTCCTATCCCTACTGGAAGTAAACAAAAAACTCCAAGATGAGTCGCTGACCATTCACGAGAAGTCAGCTAAGTTAAATAAAGAATTGACTGAATACAAGACCACTATGGATGAAATGAAAACCACTATTGAAACCCTAACCGAGGAAAACAAGGTATATGTGAAAGATTTAAAAAGGCTTCATTCTGATCTGTTCACCTTGAGTGATTCTCTCAACCGTCCAATCCAATGTGGTCCCCCTTCACTTTCACCTCTGGCTGCTGATCGTGATGCTAAGACTCCTGTTACCCTTGACAAACTAGTGAAAAAAGTGACAAGTGTGCTGCCAATATCAAAGAAAAATAGAATCATTGTTCTTACTGATGATTTTGGAAGAAACATTTACCCGTACTTATCAAAAGAACTCATAAATTTTAAAATTCAATTAATAAGTAAACCATTTTCTAAATTTAAAGACTTAGTAGATACGTGTGATTGTTACGTTTCTGATTTGACCTTAAACTACTATGTATTGGTTTTGGCTGGTGTAAATGATAATTTTATTAAAATGACCTATATAACACTCTTGGCTAATAAGTGTTTCACAACCAACTTAATTGTTTGCAATCTGCCTTAATTATCAACAAGATACTATCAATATGAAATTGTACTCTGTTGCTAAAAACCTAAAGAGATTCTCAATCAATATTGACTTTTTAGACTTATTAAACAAGTTTTCTAATAAAAACTTTTTAAATCATTCAATTTATCTTAATAGAATAGGCCTGAGCAAACTGGGAAAGATTGTCAAAACTAGTGTTGAAAATTTTAGACCCGTTAAAAACACTAATCTTATATATATTGTCACGAGTAGCTTCAGGGGTAGCGTGATTTCTTTAAAGAATAACTTCTCAGAGAAGAGCCTCGTCGCGATTAGTACAATGACGGGGTCTCAATGCTTCCTTTAGTCTACCACTGGATGTTCTACTCGTGAGGACACGCCTTGTTTAGCGTGACGGGGGGTAACTGAGGTAGACCGGGATCGCGTTACGTGGGGTAAGAAGAGATGAAAAAGTAAGCACGTTTAGTTTATAACAATAACAATGTATTAACGATAAAACTTTAACAATAATTATTGGTCAGAAAAAATGAGATTCTATTATACCCGATTACTACGGTGCGCATGTTTTCTCGATTTGAGGTACTGTTTATAGGTCTTTGTTTACTGTCTTATAATTTATAGTTTTTCTTAAGAGTTGGGTTTTATTTAAGAGCACTAAGAGATTTCACTAAACTTTTTAACTGACTATTTAGACACTTGTCTTTCTCAACACTCTGACAAACTTCTTGTCAAGACTTTACTATGGAGGTTGTGCAACCCCTGGTCCTAGCAGTCGTCAAGTGACTAACCGGTACCAGGTTGGGTAGGAAAGGAATGGAACCTAAAGCAGTCGTATGACTAACTTTAGGAGCGGATAGAACCCAGAAGGCAGTCGTCAAGTGACTAACCTTGGGAGCTGGAGGCGAGACTAAAGTCTGAAGAACTTATGGTTCGTTAGCTTATTTATATAAAACAAAGTGATGATCATTGCATGCATAAGGTTCAAAGTCGCTCCCGTGGATTGCTCGCGTTGTTTATAGTTTGCCTTTAATGTTTATATAACAATCTCCAAGTTCAAGTTCAAACTTGCGACAGGGTGATATTTGTTTAGTAGCTTATGCATTTTAGTAGATTACAATATTCAGCCGGACTCAAATATGTATCCGCAGGCTGCTCAGGATCCAGCTCTCTTCTCTTTACATCATGATTCAGTTATTAACCTTACCTCAGAAAGCGGTACAAACGAAAATTTTTTTTAGATAGGGCCTTGGAACAAGTTAGCTTAAAGAATAACAACTACATGTCAGTGTTACTATTAAATATTCAGTCGTTGCGAAATAAATCAAACGAATTTGAAATCTTTATAAATACTCTAGGTTCACCGGATGTATTGCTTTTAACTGAACACTGGCTAAGACCCGATGAGCCTTGCTTCATAACAAATTATACAATAGTTGCTTCTTACTGCAGAAGAGAGATGGGTCATGGTGGAACCATGATTCTGGTGAATAATGGTATTTTAGAGACTATAAACATAATTTCTTTCAAAAAGTATGACGAATATGTAACGGAGGGTAAGTTTGAGTTTTCTGTAGTTTATGTAAACAAGCCAAACTTTTATATTGTATGTATTTATCGTCCTCCTAGCTGCAATATTGAGGAGTTCCTTGAAGTTTTTGAAACGTTCTTATCATTATTTCAAGTTGGAGCAAGATTAATGGTTTGTGGTGATTTTAATATGGATTATCTATCGGATTCATATGAATCGCATAGCCTAAAAAATCTGCTGGCCACATTTGATCTAGATATGCGTATTGAGCAACCAACAAGGATTACATCACACTCTCAAACACTGATTGATTACATTTGTTTAAATTTTGCCTCCGAGCTAAATTGTGATATCCAAGTAATTCCCTCTGGGTTGTCTGATCATGAGTCTATTTTAGCTAGGTTTAACGTACTGAATATGAAACACCAAAAAAATATAAATATGGTAAAATTTATAGCGACGCAAATTTTAGACGTTTTCGACATTTATGTAATATAACGGACTGGAGAGGGGTGTACCGTTCTCTGGTTCCTCTTAATCTCTTTACCGACTCTGTTTTGGGTATATTTAATAAAAGTTTTCCTATGCAGAAAATAAAAATAAAATCTAAAAACCATGGATTACTCTCGGCCTTAAAATCTCTTCAACTAACTTAAGATTTCTACATACTGTAAGAAAATTCACAACAAATCCTTTGTTTCCTAATTACTTCAATGCGTACAGAAGCTTTATAGACGAACAATACGAATTGCAAAACAAAATTATTTTAGAAACAGAGTCCAAAAGGCACGCAACAAAACAAGAGAAAGTTGGCGTATTATTAATGAGCTGAGAGGTAACTCCATAAAGACAGGTCAGATTCCAATTTTATTGATGTTGATGATCTCAATCAGTTTTACTGCTCAGTTGCAGAGAGACTCACAAATCAATTAATTCCCCAAATAGATCCACTAACATATACTCGTCATATATCTATACAGCAGTCTTTTTGTCTCACTCAGACACACCTACAGGAAATTAAGGAACTACTAAATGAAATAAAAAATAAAAAAACCATCTGGGATCGATGGACTATCTATTCGAGTTTTACAGAGCTTATCTGATCGCGCAATCTGCTCTTTGGTACATGCCATAAATATTTCTTTTGATACTGCGACTTTTCCAAGCAATCTTATAGTATCTGTTGTGGCACCCATTTTTAAAGATGGTGAGCCAAATGATCCCCCAAACTATAGGCCAATTTCACTCTTACCTTGCTTATCTAAGATCATAGAGATGCTGGTTAAAAAAAGAATGATAACTTTCTTAACTAGAAACAACATACTGAGTAATTGCCAATTTGGTTTTGGAGAGACTTTACCTGGGCTTGAATGGTGGAGAGTTTGCCGCAGCGGTGTTCTGTGACTTCCCCAAAGCATTTGACTGTGTGAATAATATGATGCTGCTCGGTAAGTTCTCTAGTTACGGGTTTAGAGGAATTACCTTGGACTGGTTTAGGTCCTCTCTGCCAGGCAGAAACAAACTGTTCGCTGTAATGGGACTTTATCTCAACTTCAAAAAATTGGCCATGGAGTTCCACAGGGTTCGGTTCTCGGCCCCATCCTGTTTCTTCTCTATATAAATGACCTCGCATCACTACAGATCAGGGGGTTTTTCACTATATTTGCTGATGATATCAATATTTTGTGGTCACACAATAATAAAAATACATTGACCCAAATCATTACCGAAGATTTACTAAAAGTAAAACAATGGTGTGATGCTAAGCTATTAGCTTTAAATGTCGATAAAACGAAATTATTAAGTTTCAAATTTGTGTGTACAGACCAGGTAGTGATTCAAAATAAACAATTGGCAGTGAACAATTGTAACAGATTTCTTGGAATTGTCATTGACGATAGATTGAAGTTTGATGATCATATATCAGCAATGAGGCAAAAGTTGGATAGCGGTTGTTATGCTATAAGAGTTATTTCTAAAGAACTGGGAATGGAAGCTGCAAAATCTATTCATATTTCTCTTGTTGAAAGTCATCTACGGTACGGATTACCGTTTTAGGGTTGCTGTAGTCAAAGGCTCTTTAACTCTGTATTCATTTTGCAAAAACGAGCCATCAGATGTATGTGTCATAAAACTCCGCGCGATTCATGTCGACCATTATTTGATGAACTAAAGATACTTACTTTGTGCAGCCTGTTTATTGTCGAATCAAGTTGCCTGATCTACAAAAAATACAGATTGTATCTTGGTAATGACTCCACAAAGCATTATAGCCCCAGGCAAAATCACAATATTCCAATGCCCATTCCGAGAAGTGAACTGACAGGGAACTCCGTAATGTATTTAAGCATAAAGATTTTCTACCATCTTCCAAATAGCATAAAATTATCTGGAAATCTTGTACGCTTTAAAAGATCAGTAACTAGACTTCTTAAAAACAAGTGTTTCTATAACCTCACAGAGTTTTTTGCAGATAATTGGGAATAGGCTAAAAATTTTTATTTTTGTATATGTATGAATTATTATTATTTTTTGCATAATCTACTGCGCCACTTGTGATGTATTATTACAATAGAATTGTATACGCCTGTCCGTTTTATCTTGATCTGGGATTGGGTTTTGAAATATTTAGAGCTTGGCTGTTTTGAGAATTTTTTAACTATTTTATGAACTTTTTTAACTGTTATAGGAACTTTTTAACTTTTTAGCTTTAGCTATAAGGATTGTGTTTGTCATTTGACCATGCTAATCGTTTTTATTTGTTTTCTTTTTTTTTTTGTAATTAGCTTTATCTACAAATACCATGTATTTACGATAATAAAGCATGTTTTGAATTTGAATTTGAATTTGTTTAAAATGGGATATTCTTGTAAAGCCGCGCAATAGATGTTATTTGCTTTAATAAATACTTTCTCCAATGCAGACCATGTGTCACGGTTTTAGAATTGCTTATAATTGAAAAAAGGATTGAATAAAAGGTGAGCTTCACATAAATAATTCTGTAGCAATCCAATTTTCGAACTCGTTTTTAAGGGAAAACGGAAACTTAACAAATATAAATAACACAAAACTATGAACGAATACCGAATATTAAAACTCAGTGATCAATTACTGTTTGTTGCATATAGATCTCCAAGTCTAGGGAACTGTCTAAGAATAAAGGCCACTACTTTGAACTCCGATTCGTTACTGCTAAATTAATCAGTGTTCCAAATATTACATATCTATTAATTAATGCCATACTTTGGCACATTCAAAACACTAACTAATTTAACGAGCGTTTAAATTGACTGGTCGAAGCTCAAAATAGTGGCCGCAAGATGCGCACCAAGCTACATTCAAATGTTTCCAAAATATAAAAAGATATAGAAGACAGGTTGTACTGTCTAACTTTTACGTTAGTCATGGGCAATCACACTATACACAAATCTTATCCGGCGTACGTCTTGACCATATTACGGTAATTTTAACTATTCTGTAGCATTACTTGTCATCTTACATCTAGTTTTAGCTTAATTTTTGAACTGGAGCGGTAACACCATCAAATATTCAAGGTTAGAGATGTACAGAGAGGAAGAAACTATTGTGATCTACTAAAATGCATAAGCTGCTAAATAAATATCACCCTGTCCTAAGGGTGAACTTGAACTTGGAAATTATTATATAAACATTAAAGGCATACTATAAACAATGCGAGCAGTCAACGGGAGCGATTATGAACCTTAAGCATGCAATGATCAGCACTTTTTATAATATAAATACGCTACCGAACCTTCAGTTCGGCAGGCTTTTGTCTCACCTAAAACCAGCTTCTGGGCTGTCCACATGGGCGCTTTAAGGTTCTATCCACTCCTAGGCTGCTCACATGAGATCCTGAGGTTCTAATCCTTTTCCCCTGACCCAAACCTAGGCTTGGCTCGATCATATGGTCGCGAAGTCTGGGGTTTCATAACCGCAGTAGTAAAAGTCAAATCTATGATAAATTTGTCAGTAAGAAAGATAAGTTTTTAAGTAGAGTCTGTCAGGTAGTTAAAATGAAGTAGCATATTCGTGTGATCTTACGAGCAAGCGAACCTTAAATAAAACACAACACAAACTCTTAGGAAAAACTATATTTATAAAACAGTGACGAAAAACCTATAAACAATTCCAAAATATACCGCAAATTGAAAAAACATGCGCACCTTAGTAATCGGGTAAAATATAATCTTATTACCTTTCTGACCAATAGACATGGTTAATGTTTTATCACTAACTCTTTTCTGAATACACGTCATTCTTTTTAATCGCGACAACCACCAAAAATCTATCGTGACAAATTGGTAGAGGCGTCATAATTTACGTCAAAAAAACAATGTTTTACTTAAAAAAACAACTAAATCATAATTGAAAAAGTCAAATCACGCGTCTGTAATCTTTCGCGCAGTGTCAGTTAATCTTAACAATTGGTCAATATAAAAGTCTATATATACCCATTAAAACCAATATAATTCAAAAAAAAAATTCAATATAACATAAATCCAAATCGCGCATTAATGTATTAAATCATCGCAGAGTACAAGTCGCCACCTAACAGCAGACGCTAAAAATAACAGGTTGATTGAATCCAAGTGCCGCCGTCTAGTGAATGCAAGCTTAGGAAAGAGATTACTGCTAGTTGAGGAAGGTCAGCATTAAAGTCGCAATAGGGTACGACCGGATGCAGGTCCGTATCTGCAAGGAAAAAGATATAAAAATAAATTAGCAGTTGATTCTTATGATAATTAAAAAACAACAGGAATCAGTAAGATATCAAAATGGCGCAATGCAACAGATTTGTATAGGATTAAATAAAGGAAACAATGGAGCAGGAAGCAGTAGAAACTAGTCAAGAGGACGAGGATAGGGAAATTATAATTATATATGGCACAAGTACTGAAGTAAAGTAAGAAACTAAGCAGAAACTAAGAAGAAACCGAGACAAACACAAAAACTAGGTGAGAGGCAAAGCCTCAATGTAAACAGTGTAATATGTAATGTAATAATGTAAATAGTTGTAATATAAAACCCAAGTGCTCATAGAAAATTATGTATGCAAGGAACTTAGGAGGTTAAAATATAATTAAAGAAAATAATAAATTGTATATAGTGAAACAGAAAGCAACTCAACGTAAATAGGCATAATATAAACCAGAGTGTTAATAAGACAAGTACATAGATAAAAACACTTAGGAAGTTAATGAACTGTATATAAAGATATATATATTATATATAGTATAGTACATAGAAGGATTTATGAAGACAATTGAGACTAGAATAAGTCGTGTTAAGCGTTAAGCTATAGGAGGGTGAATATTAGTGAGAAAACTAGTAATCTATGTATGCAAGTTGAGGCATGTGTGAAGATATATAGTAAATAGAAGTAAATGGACCAGTTGCATGATTATCATTATCGAGAAAAGCAGAAAAAACTGAGGTGCCATTGAAACTGTGTATATACAGGAAAGAATAACTGCGTATATAAGGAGGAATTATAATGTAAAGTGTTCTCCCGCCTAAATAGGACTGCAACGACGGATTATCTAAATGAGAAAGTCGCAGCTAAGAATTTAGGTTGGAAAGCCTGAGCATATATTATATAGACTGAAATAGCTGACTAACGATCAAGGAAGTCAAACATTTTGGTACCATAAAAGCTCAAGAAGGGCATAGTTCTCATGTGAAATGTTACTTATATAAGCAAGAAGTGTTTATGTAAAGCATGAAGAATAAAGAAGAAGCATACATGGGGTGAAATAATTAAGGAAATATATAAGCAAAAGATATTTATGTAAAGTGAAAAGAAAAATATAAGGAGAAGATGTTTATGTGATAAGGAGAAGCATACATAGATAAGGAAATAATGAAAAAACTTAAGATATGGAAACCTAAAATAAGAAAATTAGAATAGAAACAAGTATATAAAAAATAATGTATACACAAGCGATACCATGAAGATAAGACGTGCATAAAAATAAAGTGTATAAAAAAACCAGAAGAAATTGTAAATAATGTATAGATAACTTTACCTTGAGAATATGCTGCATGGGCCGCAATCCAGGACCAGTCAGGACTCATTCCAGTCTACAAAAGACTCAGTCAAGCATTGATACAAGTTTCCCCATTCTTCGACTAGGGATGCCTAGAAGATAAAGAAGTTCAAGAGATTATGATATATGGATGAAATATCAGCAGCAATGGACAGCGAGGTAGATAATTTAGTAAATAACTGAAAAATAACAAACCTTAGAGTCTTATCCAAGTCAAATCGAGCCAGCTCATAGTCATTTGAATTATTATGTATATAATATTGTCAAAATCTCGTGCCTTTATCTTATTCCTGGTCAATGTGTGCAATCTGCAGGCTACAGTAGCACAAGTCGATCAAAAAGGGGCACATTTGTCAGTATAATTTGTTATATTCTTTAGTTAATGGCAATGCAGTAAGAAGAAATACAACCAAACCGCCGCCATTTTGCCAAACCTTTCAAGATTCAAGGAACCCACCACGACAGACGGCTGCGCAGAGCCGAAAATGACAGCAAGTATCATGACACGCTAGGAACATCATCTGCCAGGCTTCGAGTAAACAAGCGGTCCGCTAAACAACGCAAATTACCATGGAACAGTCCGGCAACCAAACAGTTCAGAAAAATCCACCAAGGACACCACCTACCAGATGGAAATATTACCAGAGGGAATGCCTGACCAATAGCCAATCAGCCGAACGACAGCCACCAAGGAATCTGCAAGCAAATATGGCGTATCCGGTCGCCATCTATCATCCACAAAGCGAAACAGAGAGGAACAGCTAAAGAGTAATGTATAGTTTTCTGTTACCAAGTAAAACCTTTGCGACTTAATTCACATCAAGTATAATAATCGGAATGTAATTTGAATATCATTATTAAGCCATAGTTGGATAGTTGCAATTCATTTCTATAAACAAAGTCAGCATGTTGAAGTAATCCAGCGAGCTTAAAGAATGCGCATTTTTATAGGTAAATACGTAAACCTGAGTCAGATAAAATGCTATTAATATTAAAAATATTGATGATTTGCATAGACAGGACCGTGTTTAAGTGACAAAATGTTAGAGGTACAGCTGAACTCATCAGGATGATTTAATTTATGGGATATGGTTCAAGTATTGTCTCTTTCTAGTAATGATCAATCAGAAAAATGAAGATGTTAGTAAATATAAATGCGTGAGAGATTTTTTTGTTAACCAGGGACATAAAGCATTATTAATAAATTTTAAAAGCACTATAGAACAAAGTGCCAATATTAATCAAACAAGAAATATATTAGAAAAATTGGATATGGTTGCATATATAAAAATTAATATTTTGATAAAAAATTGATAGATTTTGTATAGATCAACATTTTTAAATATAGTTATAGAAGTTTAATAAACTGCAATATTCGTAATATGGGTAAACTATTAGGGGACAGGGCCGTCTTTGAATATTATAGAAGAACTAGTGCATACGATTCTATTTATAAACTTTTTTTTTTGTTTCTCGTAAATTTGGAATAAGAAATTTCTGAGACAATTTATGCGAAAAAGGTGAAAATTCAAAGATCAACTTTTCATGGGGTGAACGCATCTCATGTAAGCTGAATCTGTAGCAATTATTTAAAGCAAGCAAAATGTATTACTATAAAAATAGCAGTATTTTATAAAAAGTCGATAAATTGTGCCTAAACGTGGATTGACTAATAGGCGTCTATTAGCCAATCAACATTATAAATTAAGATTGTTTAAATATAATTGTAGAAATCAGTTCCACAAACAATGTTGTTATTCCAATCTAGAATTAGAGTTGTAATATTATTAAGACAATATTATGTTTCTTTTTGTTGCATGTATATACCAAGCACCAGTCCATACTAGTCTATCCAGCAGTCTCTCACGTGTGGTACCTACAAAAAAGGTTTAAAGGCATGTCAAACATTGCTAGGACATAAACAGCAGTGGAGGATAGAGGGAGTTACAAAGGGTCAGCCTGGATACAGAAAGTGACAAAACCACTGATGACATTTTGTATTGTATTGTCATGACGTCTGGTGCTTTCATCACCGCAGTAGTAAAAATCGAATCTATGATAAATTTGTCAAAGTTCTTAGAAAGATAAGGTTCTAAGTAAAGTCTGTCAAGTAGCTAAAAGTGTGGTGGCATATTCATGTGATCTAACGAGCAAATCAACCTTAAATATAATACAACCCAAAAACTCTTAGGAAAAACTATATTTATAAAACAGTGACGAAGGACCTATAAACTACTCCAAAATATACCGCAACGCGAGAAAACATGCGCACCTTAGAAATCGGGTATAATATAATCTTATTACGTTTCTGACCAATAGACATTGTTAACATTTTACCATTAAGTCTTTGACCAATAGACGATGTTATTGCTGTATAAGTGTGGCATAGTGGGCAAAAACACTTCGTGACAATATTTTTACTTCAAATATTTCATAAATATTGTATTATATAATTTATTATCTGGCTTTTAATTAATAAAAACATCAGTTGACATGTTCATTCAAGCTGCAACGAGTGTTCTATTTAACAATATGTAATTATTTACTTGTTTACAAACTGCCTTATTCCCGCAAGTAGCAGCAGGCAGGTTACTGAAAGCTCTAAATTTTTAATCTCACTAACCTCTGGATCCACCTCTCGTAAATGCATAATTAATACTACTTTCCATACTACCTACAGAGTTAAAGAGCTTCTGTTTTCTCTTAAGAAAATTGAGATTACAATAAGCCGGAGTTCTAAAAATAGAGCCATGATTTTAAAATAATAGTGAAAAGCTTTGATAGACATCTTATCTGGCAATTATCAAGCTATATTAATACGGATATATTATTGTGAAATATACAACCAATTTTATCAATAAAAATATGGACAACAAAAATCACGACTATATTAATATTTTGGCAATCAAAATTTCAACCAGCAAGCCATACAAAATTCCGACTAGGATCTGGCTCAAATATTTACTTTTCTGTCCAGAATTCATATTTTTCGATCCTCTCGTGCGAAGAAATTCACTGGCTGGTTACACACATGATTTCACAAAAAAAATGCGAATTTTTTAAAAGCTTCGTCGGAGTTTTTGGTGGTTTTGTAAAGCTTTCTAGCTTTTGGTAAAATGTCTGAATATTAAAAAACCTGTCGTAACCAAAACAATAATAATATTTCATAATTTTAGTAAATCAGAGTTTATTATATTAAATCCTTTCACGGGTAGCGCTAAATCAGTCTAATTTTATTTTAATTATTGCAACTCTATAATTCAATGGACAGAAATCAGATTATAGTTCCATAAATATATCCAAAATGTACGAATTAAATTTTAAGCTTATAAATGATTAAAACAAAATATTGCCAGCTATTCAAAACGCAAATAATGTTCAACATTTAATGATATTACCTTATACAGAAAGATTTGTAGGATGGAATAAAATGAATTAGTTAATATAGAAAGCAGAATACTACATACAGTCCCGTTTAATCTTTTGGAAAATTTAAATGAATATTTGTATCAGCTTTATGCATTTAACAATTATTTCAAATATATACTCAATTTTGCTATAAAATTGCCTTTAATTTGCTTGCAAATATAGGTAATAAAAATACTCATTTCCCAGAGATACAACTAAATACCGTGTTAAGTGTAACGTTAAGATACAAGGGACATCGCAAAATTTATATGAGATTTCGGCGACCCGACCGGTAAATTTGTTTCAAAGTGTAGAATATTATAGAGCCTATCAAAATAAGCAATTTTTATCATTGCGCCAAATTTCGACGTGTAAAAGGTGACCTTGAAAAATTGCTGTTTTACAAAATACAGTAAGTGCTTAACCAATTCTATAGCAAAATAATGCTTACTATAATACAGAGTTCTATAAAAAGAATACAAACATGAACAAGCACAAACCTCTTTAAAACATAACACAAATAAAATGAGGATCTACATTAAACTAAAAATAATATTTTTATTCAAAACGTATCGAATCAAGATAATTATTGTAGGAGCCCTGCGGTATTTAAGATCCACCTGAATTTTCGTATATTTCTACTCTCTAGCTGACATAATTAGATTGATCTTAAAAACAACAGGAGTGTCATAAAATAGTATATTGTGCAACAAGTGCTAAAAATAAGACTTTTCACACGAATGAGATAGTCTCATGAGTGTATTAAAGTCTCATGAGTGTGAAAAGTCTTTTTAGCACGTGTAGCACACTATACTTTTTCTACGATTGCTACATACAGGATGCTCCACTGGGAGTGCGGTAGAAAATTACATGTTATATGGGAAACTTTTTTATTATTGATTTATCAGAAAATTTTATTTAGAGCGAAAGAAGGTATGTGAGTACGAGATTCTCGTTAAACTATAACCAGGGGCACAGTCCTAAAATGGGGCCACCGGTGTGGGGTCCCTATTTTCCAAATATTTTGACAAAGAGGCTCCGGGGGCTCATGCCCCAAGTCTTAAAAGGGGGCCCCTGGTATGAGAGTCCCATTTTCTATAGTTTCGCAAAAAGGTGCTCCTGGGGGGTGAACTCCTAAAATTGAGCCCCCTTTTTTAGAGATCTGGGAATGGGATCTCTGAGGGCGAAGCTCTAAAACGGAGACAAAGCCCTTTAATCTAAATACCCGAATAAGCGTGTGCCGTATGAAAAGCACTTTTTGCACGATGTTTGAAATGTCCAGTTTTCAAGAGCAGCTGTTAGTGCGTTTTTGTCTATTTTCAGGGCAGTCGTGGAAAAAATCATTTACACCTTTTACTTGCTTCATTTAAAAATAGTTATTTATGCAACAAGTGTGTAAAGTGACCCTTTTTTATGAATGGGAATATTGTCGCATGAGCCGTAGGTGAATGCGACAATCCCATGAATAAAAAAAGGGTACTTTACACATGAGTAACATACAAAATTTTTTCTACTACCGAAAATAATATGAAAAAACAAAAATAATATTAAATTACTTTGCGCACTGCTCTAAACGTCGAAAATATGTCAAATTTACTTTACGCACTAGTGCGTAAAATAACTCTCTTTACGCACTGCACATTAAAGGCCTATTTTACGAATCTTAGCGAGTGCGCAAAGTGAGTAGTTTACGCACGGGAGTAGAAAAAAATAATTTTTAGTAGCAGTCGAAAATTGACAGCGTCAGCATTTTTAATTTCAAAAGCACAATTAAATATCCACGAGAAGTTCAAAGCTTGACACATTGATTTTAAACACGATCTTCTTCTTCTTATAGCTACTGTTAATTCCGGGCTTGCCGTCATAATAATTCTTGTGACGTAGATTGCCAGCTGTCTTTCCATCTCTTTGGTGGTCTACCGGGTGGCGTATTTCCTAAATCTAATATTGTGCAACGTAAGTAACGCCTTTATCGACTTTTATTGATCAATTCAAAATCTAATCGGTCACAACGTACTGTTTTAAAGTCTAATGCGATGCAACGCAGGCACAAATATCTTATCTTATCTAAATGCACACGGGTACAACGCAACTTAACAAAACCTAATTCATTGCAGCACATTGTTAAGAAATAGTAATTAAGTGATTAGAAGTGTGATAAGTGATGAGTACAAGTAATTGTAGTTCTTCTAATAGTTGTGAAGTGAGTATTTAATAAAAGTGTATTAATTAGTATACAGAGTGTCTAAATTAACTTGACACACGGTACAATCGTAACAGTTCAATTATTGCATGAAAAGAAAATTTATTTGGGAGCGTATAGGTAAGTATAATAAAATTATTGTGAAGTATAGGTAAGTAAGTAAGTTTAACAAACAAAAAAATGTTTTTTTAAGTTAGTTGAAAAAGAGGGAAAGAGAGATGTTTAAGTTTTAGTTGAAAAAAAGATTTTTGAGTTAGTTGGAAAAAAGAGAGAGTGGAGGTTTGTGTACAATCACTAGAGAAAGTAAGTATACAATCATTGATATTGTTACTTTCCCTGTGTACCATACATACGGTTGGAATTTATGGTATGAGTGTTTTTCATTAGACTACATATCACATTTTTAAAGTTTCCAGTATGAAAAACAATAAAGTGAGGATAGAAATGTGATATTGACGTCACCAAAAGCAAACTAAAGAAAACTAATCCGTAACTTACGTAAACATTTTTATTGGGTCACGCACAGTTCAAAGTATGATGGGATTTTTAAGCAAGATTATTATTTACGGTCAACCCCATTAACAAATTTTAGCATTAGGTGTATTGGACATGATGTTTAGGGCCAAGGAATGCCGTCTCTTTGCTGGTCTGCCACTTTGAACTCTTTTAGCACCCAACTTAGATCCTATGCGAGCATTTCTTCTAGCACGGGCAGTTGGTTGCACTTTTATAATCCTTCCTTGTCTCAATATACGTGTCTTGATTGCAAAAGTTGACTGCCAGTATTGATTTTTTTTAATGAATTGGTAAATTTTCTGATTAGGTCAATAACATGTCTCACTTTCCGCTAAACTGGAAATTCTATTGAACTCGAATTTCAAATCTGCCACCGCTGTTTTATGTTCCTCGCTAATCGCTTCTACAAAAAAAGTAAGGTAGCAAATTATTTAATACTTACGTGGATTATTATTATTGTTTGTCGAATCAATTAAAACCTCTTGGGAACTACGAGAATCGTCAGTCAAAGTTGTCATATCAAGTGGAGGCTCGTTATCTTTATGAAGCATGCTTTTGAAAAAAGAGTTGTATCTTTCACCTGTTGCAAGGTACACAATAATATGTCTATCAACCTCCGTTAATAATGGGCACGTTAACATTCTTAAGCCAGAGAAATTTTGTACGGCAGATGTGTTTACAAAAAGCGCCTCCAGCTCCGCTGGCACAATCACACAGTCAACCTTCTACTATAACGAGGAAACCAAATACGTACCATCAACCCCCTCTTTAACCACAAGATTTGACCCAAGTTTTTTCAGTTTTAAATAGTGCAAATCGTGTTTACTATATCTGTTGCTAGCATATGATATCAAGCGCCTGTTATGATAGTTTTCAAGAATCGAAGCAATAAAATCTAATACTGCTACTGCATTAAAAGCCTTGCATCTTTCCAATATGATGTCTTTCACAATCCTTAGTGAGAATTCTACAAAATTATTTGTATTATGTCCCCTAGTAGATAATAACTTTCTGTACCAGTGGCACCACTCAGTTCTTCTTATCCATAGGCATTTAATATAATTTACAAAATTATTATACTCGCATGATGAAATTAATGCATGATAATATTCTTCGCATTCTTTTTCATTCAGTCAAATATAATATATCGAAAATCGGTCATTAATTTCCTTCTTTTATCCTTGTTTATCTGATTCTTGGAATCCCAAAGCCACCTCCACACTGCCTGACACATATGAAATGTGCGTAAAAGTAAGGTAGCTTGAGGATAGACATTTTGTAAAGCATTGCGTTCAACTGAGGAATCATCTGTCATAAATATTTTGGGCTCTCCATTTCCTCCAATACCACGGGGAGTATGTCGCTTTAATATTTGAAATATTAATCTATAGTTATCCCCAGTTTGCGACGTGTGCAGCAAACAAGCAAGGAGAATGCCACCATCTTTACTTACACCAATTATGAAGGTAATCACTGTGGACATTTGATCGCATGAGCCGCTTGAATCAACAAAACAAATATACTTTGAAAATTCTTGCTCATGTGCGCGTTTCAAGATCGGAGTTAAAATCAACATAACATTAAGGTAGACGCTAACACCACGCTTCTCATATGTAGATTTCTTTTCTTGCAAAATGGCGCCTATTGATTTTAATTTCTGTCGCCGTATTTAATTTGTCTGAAAGTATAATAATTACTCAAAGAAAAAAAACATAGTTAGGTATGTAAGTATGTATAACTCAAGAAAATTACCTCCACTCATCGAATATTCTATAAATTTCACGTTCTTTTGGATTCACTTTAGAATCTGCCAACAGTTTAGTTACTTTTGAATCATCGCTCTCTTGATTTATTAGTTTTAGCTCGTGAAAATTTTTTGCAGCACTAGGTGTCATACCATCAATAAAGTAACTTATAAAATGTTCTTTGGTTTCATCGGTCATTCTTAAGAAGATATATGCTTTTGCCACGTGTATGTTTATTTGTTATCTATAAAAGTAAAAATCAGTAAACTCCTTTACCCTCCAAAACTACCCCTAATTTTGGTTGGAGAAATACCAAATTTTACTATTTAATAGAGCGCCCATTAATGCCCGGTTTCTGAAGTACCAGATATCTAGTGTATAAAGTTATGAAGCCAATAATAATTACTATGGTTACAATTGTATTAACAATCGTTGTCATAGGAAATATATGAAGAATAAAGTTATCCATACTTTCAGAAGCTGGGCATTAGAAATTTTTCTAAATTTTGACATATTTTTTTCTGTAATAGGGACAAAGTAATAATTTTTTAAAATATTTAACCCTTAAAAACTACCCTAAATTTTGATCGAGGAGATACCAAATTTTACTATTTGTTAGAGAGCCCAGTAAGTTATTTTTCAATATTTTTACAGATTTTTATGTTATAGGGACAAAGTTATTTTTCAAAACATTTAACCCTTTAAAAGTACCCCTAATATAGGCTGGAGAAGTACAAAATTTAGGTTAGGGAAATACCAAATTTCACTATTTAAAAGAGAGCCCATTAAGTAATTTTCTGTATTTTGAGATATTTTTATCTGTTATTGGGACAACGTTATAATTTTTTAAATATTCAACCCTTAAAAACTACCCTAAATTTAAGTTCGGGAGATACCAAATTGTACTATTTATTAAAGAGCCTAGTAAGTTGTTTTTCAAAATTTGTACAGATTTTTATCTGTTAGTTTTTAAAACATTTAACCCTCCGAAAATACCCCTAATGTAGGTTGGAAAAATACCAAATATTTTTATTTAATAGAGGAACTACTAAGTTATTCTTTAATATTTATTACAGATTTTTTATCTATTACAAGGATTGAGCTATGATTTTTTTAAATGTTGAAACTGCCAAAACTACCCCACTTAGGTTGGGGAAATACCAAATTTTACTATTTATTAGAGATCCCAGCAAGTTATTTTCCAATCTTTTACAGATTTTTATCTGTTATAGGGACAAAGTTATTTTTCAAAACAATTATCCCTTCAAAAGTACCCCTAATTTAGGTTGGAGAAATATCAAATATTTTTATTTTTATCTGTTATATGGACAACATTATAACTTTTTGATTATTCAACCCTTAAAAACTATCCTAAATTTAGATACCAAATTGTACTATTTATTAAAGAGCCCAGTAAGTTATTTTTCAATATTTGAACAGATTTTTATGTGTTTTTTTTTGCAAAACCTTTAACCCTCCAAAAATATTACTAACTTAGGTTAGGGAAACACCAAATACATATTGTTATTTAATAGAGGACCTACTAAGTTATTCTTTAACATTTGTTACAGATTTTTTATCTATTATAGGGATTAAGTTATGATTTT